>APFE030557760.1:411004-424293 GCA_000404065.3 Pinus taeda | reverse complement strand
CCTGCTCTGATACCAATTGTTGAAAATAATACTGAGAGGGGGGTGAATCAGTATTATCTAATTCTTTTACCAAATCTTCCTTATTTATACTTTGAATTATTTTTGCATACCAATACCATAAATAATGAGCATTAACAAGAAAAGCAGACAGTCACATCAAAGAACACCAGATATAAGGTGGAAACCCAATGTGGGTGAAAACCACCTGCTGCAATATGTCTCTATCTTCTTTCAAATTAGAAACTCCGTTTACAATGGTCTTGTACTGGTGCAGTCCTTTACCAGTACGCAGGCTGTAACCTGCAGAGAGCTACAACTCTCTCTCGTTTTCCAGTCTCTCCTGGAAGGGAGCTACAACCCCCTACTTCTTTTCAAGGACCACTTTTCATAAATTTTCAAACTGGATCCATATACATCAAATACATGTAAACTTATACAGACAGCTGTAGTAACCAGATTAATAATAACAGAACAGAAACTAGAACATCTTATCAACAGAAAAATTCAACCAACAGAAGATCTTAAATCAAATACGCAGCTTTCTTTTTACTGGCCTGCGTTGCTACGCACTTCACCCTCTGTCTCACTGCGTATACCCGCAGATATTCTTCTACTGAACTGCGTGCCCACGCACTTCTCCTTTCACTGATCTGCGTATAGTACGCACCCAATTGCACTATCGCGCCGCGTACTTTCATAGCAGGTACGCACCCAAGAGAATAATCGCGCCGCGTGCTGCTACAGAAAGCACGCACCTGAACCACAGCCGCCCTGCGTACCCACGCACTGAACCTTCGCCGCCCCTGCACACCCACGCACTGAACCTTCGGCGCTCCTGCGTACCCACGCAGTAAACCTTCGGCGCCTCTGCGTACCCACGCACTGAGCCTTCGACGCCTCTGCGTACCTCGACCAAGGGCTGAAAAAAAGTCAGATGCTCAGATCTGAACTCGCGCTCAAGAGATCACCCTTCGTAGATTCACTTCTAACTTCTCCTTTATAGATCAATCTTTTAAGACCAAGAACCCAAATAAATCAGATCTTAAGATATTCAATCACTCAAAGATACTCAAGCCAAATGATCTCCTTGGCTTTATATAGGCAATCTCTTCCTCAAATCAAGGATCAAGGGGCTCAATAATAATAATAAAATAAGCAATACCACGGACCCAAAACCATGATAACCCAATACTGTTGGCTAAATATCATGTGAAACCCCACGAGTGGGCGCTTTAACTACCTTGGAATGTGTGCACTGGGGTACGCACCTAATGGATGGATAATCCGCGTATTTGGATGCGGTCCCTGCATGGCATGCCTACGGGTACGCACCTCCTGAACTGTTCTCCTGTGTACTTCTTTATTTTTATCAAAATGAATGGGTGTTGCCATCAAGTACAACACCAGAACCATAATGCCAACACATAATTCATAAAGGGTTGTTCACCCTTAGTTTTGTAAAGTAAAGTTTCTTGTAAGAGATCTACCCATGGTCCGTGGACCATGGGATTGTATAAAAAGAGCTAAGCTCTAAGTAGTTTTAGAGACATAAATATGACATCATGTAAAAGAGTGATAGCTCTGGAGTAAGAAGTCTAAGTTTCAGGTCATAGTGTAGGTAGAGGCTCTGCAGCTGAGTGCACAAGGGCCTAGGGTAGAAGTCTGCAGCTGAGTGCGTAGACCCCTGCAGATATGTGCGCAGGGTGGATAGAGTCTGTAATCACTTGGAAGATATCAATATTGAGAAGTATTTTGCAAATTCTGTGTCTCTGTTCCTGTTAATGCATCTTGACATGTTATGTATGAATTCCCTTTATAATGCTTATGTGATGTGCGAATATGTGTGATTATGTTAGTTAACTAAACGCAAATAAGGATATTTGTTTACGTGGTGCTAACTATGAATGTCTAATAAGATAAGTAATATTCTTAAGATTACTTGATAATCTGAGCAATACGCTGCCTTAGCAGCGCGAAAGTATCTGAATCGAGGGTTAGGGCTGCGTGGAGGTCAACCATACCCTTTCGCGGCAGAATCGAAGGGAGGAATACGGTTAGGTAGACAGAGCCCTAGAACTAAGTGACCTAAGCTAAGGTAGGAATAGAGGGAATAAAAAGACATCACGACCATCTCAGGGTGCGGAAACTTGGTTCCAGCATCCCCCCATACTACTTTGGGTGAGACTTCAGTCTGCACTCTGCAAGATGATGCCAAAAGGGCCAATACTGTAGGGATTTGTTTGGCTAATTAACGTTGAACTTGGGTCAGGCCTCATCAAGCCAACATAACTCAAAAGGACAAGTGCTTGATGATATTTTAAGTTTAAAGAGTCAAAAATACCAAAATGATTACCCAGGATACTCGAGGCACAAATAATTACTACATAAGCATGAACTATAGAATACCTCCCAGAGAACCGAGAAATATGGTAGGTAATATCCCTGAATGTTGTGTTTAGTGTATCAAGTTTACAAGGCGGCAGGCTTGGCTTCCTACGGATAAAGGATTACAAACCTAGTGGGGTCTCTCTTTATATAAGTGGTGGTATGGGTAGCACAAGTCCATACTAGCGCTGTCTAAAGTTAACGATAGTTTTTAGGTTTAAATATGTCAGAACACGTCTCTAGCCTAGACCACTAAATGTGAGCTTTAAGTTTCAACGCTTACTTAGGTTAATTCAATAAATTTTAACGGTTGATCTTGAATCAGGTTTCAATTCCAAGGCCCTACCATGGTCATCTGAAAACTCCTATATGCAGCTATATGAGAAAATAAATCCTTCTTAGATGAAAGTTAACACTAATTGAGGGATAGAGAGCACACAATCAATGCAACAATCAAAGAATGAAATATTTCACTAATATATGTCCTAAATGCACTTAATCTTCCCTTAACAACAAAAAAAAGTTTCATTTCACTTCCAATGCATATGATGATGCAATTATAGCTTCTCAATGACACTACTAATGCAATATTTTCTCTTAAGTAAACTAGAATGATGTTCTTCTTTTCATAAAATGCAAAATGAGTCTTTCACATAAAGCACTTTTAATGAAAATTTTAACAATTCTGAACAAAAAATAATCAATCAAACCCAAAGCATGATAAATGAAACTAAAAACAATTTCTTCCCTAAATCGAACAAACAAAACACATAAATGCTTCAATCGATAAACCAACCAATGTAATCTATGCTCGGAACGAGAAAAGAGACACTTGAAATAAGAGAACAAACGAGACTCGTTCACTCATCCAATTGAAAACGAAGCAATGAATATGTTGTGACTGAAAGATGGATTAAATGAAGGAGTGAATCAGAAACTTGACACAATGAGTAAACAAACAAATGAACGGTAATTTACCTAGATGCCCTAGGTTCATAGAAACCATCCAAAAAACTCAAAAAATCAAGCAATGAAACTTCAAAACAGTCAATCAATCAAAACTAGAAAACAAAGCATCCTAGTCAGTTCTGGGCGGAAGAAGATTGTCTGAGGGTCAAGACACACTGGAACTAGAATGGGAGAAATTCTTATTTTTTATTAACTCAGAGACCGACACTACTCGCCAAACTACAACTAGTGTTGATTAGCACGACAGGCTAGACTACAACTAGCACTAATAGCCCTGATCGGCGCGACTTTTTGGCAAAAAAGAGTGTTGATTGATGGATTCACACAAGGCCAGACTTAACACATGAGAAGGTGGGCTAGTGTCTGTATGCCTTCAAATAGGCTAAGAGGCAGAAATCACAAGGGCAAGACACACTGGTTATGATTAAGGAGAAACCCTTATCTTCACCTATAGGAATTGGTGTGATTGCCTAATTAACAACAAGCACCACAAATGGGTACGATGCAACTATTTTAAAACAAATCACGCTGGTCGATGTGACTATCAAAAAATTAAACGTGTTGATCGAGGATTTCAAGAAAAAAATAAAAATGTTAAAAAGAAAAAACCAGACCTACCACTATGAATTTTAGACTCAGAGCAGTAACCTAGGAAAAGTAGAGAAAACGAAAGGGGAAAGGTGATACTACAAAATTTCACACAAACCATGAAATGAAAATCAATCAAACAAGAGGATTGACTCCCCAGTATGGTCACCAATTTGTGGTGTAGGTAAATTCATGATGCAGACAAAGACAATTCCTCTAGCTCAAGAGAGTGGGTCTAGCCACAAATAAACAATCTATGGAAAACTTCCCTAATTTAGAATCAAATAAGAGGGCCCACCTCTTAGAACGCTATTTCACTTGGTAATGATCTTGCTTCCTTACTCCACTTATTTTTTGTTTCCTTCCTTCGAATACCTGAAACAAGCAAACAAACAACAACAACAAACATGATAACATAAAAATTGCATTCATCCTACTTAAAATGTCAAGGAATCTTAAGCCATCAAATGTAAGTTAACACTTAATGTAGGAAATCAATCAATAGTTGTATTCATATAAGTTCAAAAAGAGATTACAACAAAATCCTTGACATTGCTGGTCTCCTCTAACGTATCTAGGTTCCCACACCTCTGCTAGCATCTCATGTATAGCCTCAACAATGGAAGTTTTAAGGCTTCTTCCCTTTAGTTCCAAACGAAACCAAACACACTATTCTCCCTCCACAAATATAAACTAGAAAGCTACAAGCTATAGATATCTTGTTGGTTATTCAAGCTCCAAAACGACTTAGACTAGATTAGCTTGGAAAAGGAGGAGTTTATATAGCTTTGATGGAGGGTAGATGGTTCCTCTTATGGTGTGAGAGGGCTTATCTCTTTGGTTTATTCCATCTTAATAGGGGAAAGGAGCCCAAACTAACTTCCTCAGCTCCATCCAGCCCAACCATTTACCAGACTTCTGTTACGAAACTTCTAGACTTGGAAGCTTCGACTCCATATTTAAAAAACTTGACAAAAGAGGATCAGTGCGACTGAGAAAAGGCTCATTTGTGCCATACGGCGCTAGGCCGAGTTTTAAACTTTGCAAATTGGCACGAGGAGGAAATGGGTCATTAGCGTCAGTCTTGTAAACTACGGTAAAAGGAAGATTCTTGGGAAATGATGCAAAAGGGACATGTTCTGCTCATGAAGAGGGACATAATGGGAGTCTCTTAATTATGGTAAGGTATGCAGGGTTCATTGTAGAGATCCTATAGGATCAAGGAACGAGGAGTACAGGGACAATGACAAAATGTTGTGTAATAAAGTGACAAGACTTTTGACACTCTTTAGAAGCCTATTCTTATTTATTTTAAGCCATGAGCTAGACATTCCTTTAGATGGAGAATGATGTTTTTCCACCTCACCTTCTTCCTTGGATCAATCACAATAAACTTCAAGCTCGATTAATTTTTCACCTTCATCCCCTTGCGAGACAAATGTCTTCAAGAAGTTTCTTGAGGTTGGTTTAAAGGCTTCAACCACCTACTCTGTTGCTGAGACCTATCTCGAGATCAATAAGTGAAAAATCCTTCCAGTGACGAGAACGATAAACCCCCTTCTCCCATATAAAATTCCAAAGGCGTTTCAAACCTAGATTCCTGAATCCTATCCAGAATCACCCCGTAATTATAATAACTAAACCCTATAGGAAAATGAGGTTCCAATAAGTTAAAAAACCACAACTCCACAGATGTTGACACATCGTTGTTCACCTAGGTAGGGGTAAAATGTTGATCAAACTATGGTAAAAAAACCCGTGAACATAGACCCATGACTTTCGATCACTTGGAAAGATGACTAGATTTTATAAGATGTAACCCCCATGATGAGACCAAATCCTATTGTAAGGGTCCACCTAATTGGTTCATAACTTCCCTAGACTATCTAAAATCTGCATCAGAGACAAAATTTTCCATGTGACTGGGGATATATAAAAATACTTGATTGTGGTAGAAGTTGCAAACAAACAATAAGTTGAGGGTGAGTCTTCCACCTCACTACCTCAAACAACATTTAATAAGGGGGTTGCGTGGCTTGTCCCTGACATGCAAAATCATGTGATTCATTTACCTTTCACATAATAGGGTTTGTTCACATACCTTATGTTCACACATTAGGGTATGTACTCCATAGGGGAAGGTGAACCACTCACCCTGTGTTCACATGTTGGGTCCCCAAGGGAAGGTGAGCTACTCACCCTATGCTCATATAACTCCAAGAAGTAACCTAGGCCCTAGGAGATATCAGAGCCCAATGTTTAACCCAATCAAGATCCCTCCATATGGGTAATGTTTCTCTCTAAAGGCTAAGAATTTTCCCTTCTCAAAGGCTTTATTAAGGATATCAACAACCTAACCATCCATTCGTGGGGCCCTCATTGCTCCTCGCAAAAACATATAGATGATGGAAAACAACTCGCTAAAGAGCTTCTTCAAAACACACTTTCTTACAACTATCCATTCTAAAAGAAGTAATTTTAGTGCTCCTTTGTTTCCTATACATCTAGGATACCAAATAAAAAATCATGTTAAATAAAATATTTAACTAACCTTACTCCCTCTCACTTAGGCAGACCACAAGCCTAAGCTTGTCTAATTCATGAAGGTGTCCCAATGCCCGTTCTGCACAAATCTATTTCATATGACCAAACTCTATCTAGTTTAGGGTGCATGTTGTAATACAAAGGATCCACCTAGAAGCCCGCTCATCATGGGATCCAATAACCTGAAGAATTACCAATCATCATGCCATGCTTCTGACAGTTCACTTCCATAGGGAAGTCCTTTTCTATAATTACCAAGAGGGTTCAATAAACAAATCACTCTAAGACTGATGTGATAAACTATTATTCAATTTGTAACCATAAGTCCTACTCATCTTCTTCAAGACTCGAAGGTAGCTTCACATCATGTGCTTCTTAATTATAAACATCAACAATTCTTGCAAGGATCTTATCTTCCCTCTAAAGCCTCTTCATCAATTAGGGAGACTTCAAATACACCGTTCTCAATGAAAATTTGAACCAATTTGTCACTCTGTTGTACTTGATGTTCCAGTTAATGCAATATCACACTATATATATTATCTCAGTTCATCTGCTAATGGTAACATACTGATTCAGTAAACTATACAAACCATACTATAACTTCTAATAACATTAATGACTATAATATTTTAGTGTAAGTAGGTATACAAAGTCTACATACTTCATCAATCCAAACATCCTCAGTCCTAGAAACACTTACATTCTTCTTCTCCATATTAGACAATCCAATCATACAGAGGTTCAAATAACAATACCAATTACATAATACACTTATACTTCTTATATTTCAATAGAGAGGATCACAAGAATTAGTCCTCAAACTATTTAGAGATAGTGACATATTATAACCATAGTAGTATAACATAACAATATTCCAAGTTGTGTTAATATCGTACCATGATAGTGATATGAACCATACTCCTAACTGAGATTAATAAGTTTATGTTATGTGCCATTATTAGATTCCAGACTGTACTTTTATAATGTTCCAAACTACCTTCAACTAACCACATAAATCACCAAAAGGGTATCATAGGGATGATCGATCTTGAGTGTCATGATATTCCTCTAAGAGATTCGAACTTATCTTGTTAGTGCAAGACATATCATTGTTGTATATGGAATTACAAACTTTGCATCTTCTAATCATTTATTTTTACACTCACACATGTTGACCATACCATATACCATGATGATTAATATTCTACACATCAACAACTATCCTTGAAGGGTTCTTCAAGGATTTATTTATAAATTCATATAATTTATAGATCATTGACACAATCCTCTAATGTATTTTCATTTTTCAATTATTTGACACAAACCTTTGGTATATCAGAATATTATGATGCAATTCTTCAGACTTCTAACAAATATTCTCTTATGATGATAAGAGATTATCTAAGAATAATTCAAAGAAGAATATAATGATGATGCATAGATGTCATTCCAATGATTCAATAGGTCATCGATCTCTAAACTTAGCTCTCACATTATAATATGTTATGCATGGAAACCTTTATCAAGCTAGGAACCAAGCAATATGTCAAGTTGAAATATCTTCAATATTTTCACAATTTTATTGCCAATGTTGTTGGAAATATGTTTTCATCAATGTCAATGGGTGGCAACAATTGGTACAAGGAGGCATAGGTGTCAAAGAAATACCTCAAAGAAGTGGGTTCCAGGCACATAAGAAGGGAAAAGATAAAAATCACTGTAGTGGATTTGGAGTAGGTTTTGGAGCACTATATCATCTCAGATGTAGGTGTAAGTCACCGAGATAGATAGAGATCTGAAAAATATTTCCAATAATATATGTAAGTCATGAAAAGGCCTCCTATATAAAAATATAAATCCAGTCAAAGTTTGGTGACCCCAAGTCCTTCATAGCAGAGTTAAAGGTGGTTGGAGTCTTTGACACAACTAAAGTTGGCACAAGTGCCAAACTTGGTGCCAAAACTAGTTGAGCCTCTAAGCAAGAGCTCTAGGTACATGTGGTAGACACTGCAGTAGTGGAAATCATTCTCATTATCCATAGGATGAGTGGGATGACACCATCCTAGTGGTGGTACCCTGACAAAATTATTTTGTTTCCCAAGTCTAAGTGATTGAGTGATAATCGTTGGGACATGAAATTGTAAGTGTTGTCCAGTGGATAATGAGCGAAGGAGTGCACATTACAGCCTAGCCTGGCAAGAGTATCCTGGCAGGTGTACCCCGTAAAACTTGATATGGTGTACAAATTTCAGTGTCGTGATGCATTGAGCAGGTGGAATCCACCTGACAATGATAGTCCAGAAATGAATTCTTGGAGGTTTTTTTGGAAAAGAACACAACTAATTACTAGAAGGTAAGTGTCAAGACACGACATCCAAGGTACTGGATTAATATAAAAGGATCATAAGGAGGCCACTCCGCCAAATCAGTCCATGGAGGGTGATCCCAACGGTTTATCCTAGCTAGATAGTAGAGAAGGTAGAGTAGAGGAGCACCGACCCAAAGAAAAACAAAGAAAAATAAATAAAATCGTTGATAAGTTGAAAAATGAAATAACAAAGAAAATGATTGCAAAACAAAGGTCTAGAGGACCTCTTTTCTCTCCTCAGTAGTGTTGAAAATGCAAGAACAAAATTCTGATTTAATTTTCCCTTGAATTAAATTAGGACAAAAATTGTAATTCCACATCACAAGACAACTTGTATGAGTTAACTAAGTTAATTTGACTTAGCTGGTTCAATTAATTTGAGTTAAGGGTCTAACTTGAGTAAAGTAGAGTGGATCCTACTTTATAGGAGCCTTGGTTGATTTTATTTTGAGTTGTAATTAATTAATTCAGTCTAACTGAGTTAAATTTAGTTAAACTAGTTCCAACTATTGGAGGAACTAGTAGGAGGTTTTCATTGTTCAACCAGTTAACTGATAATTCATCCATAAATAACTCATGCATGTGTGATATACGAGTTACCTAGTTGATATTGGAGTTCAAGGGCAGTGTATTATCAGTTGTATAATCATTCAAATTGTACAGGTGATGCATGTAGTCAGAGGAAGGCGTATGATGGATTGCACAATTCCAATTGAGGAATTTCCCTAATTAGTAGGGATTAATTGCCAAGGAAACAATGCAAGGAAATAGGGACTTGGGCAAGCATAAAATTGATTAAGTATTGGCCAAGGCCTATCTAGGAAGTAGCGAGACAGATAGAGATAGTGCAGAGGTTGCTCGAGCTTGAGAAAAGCATTGTAATCTTCTCATATTTTCTGACTAATGCAATATACATATAACAAAGGTTTTTACTTGTGGATTTCCCCAGGAAATCATTGTGTAATGTGTTGATTGAATTATTTCTCTTCTATGCTTTGTGATTTCATGATCGTTAATTGTTTCCACATTTGGTAGAGTAGATGCAAGTCTATTGTTTTAGTTAATTACAATTAGTATTTTGAATCTACAAGGAATTTCTATGAGGACAGGTGGCAATACATGATTGTCCTGGATGAAGTCACAGGATGATGTCACCATGGAAACCTGGAAGGTGGTTTCAACATTTTTTGGTACCCGAATTTCCCTTTTTTGGGTGACACATGTCACCAATCACAGGTCAACACATAGTATTAGTGATGTCATCATGATGTCATCCTGCCGGATGGAGCTCGATGGGTTGTTAGCAGGGCACAGAAGGGATGTGTAAAGCCAAAGGCATTGGGATGACACAGTGGCTGACTCAACCCAGAGAGATTTTCTATTGGTTCTTGTTGTAGCGAGAGAACCCCACTGTGCAACTCAGCCTACACAATATATCTCGAATTTCTGTTCAGAGAGCATGAAGAAATGCATCAAGAAACGGGTTTTGGAACATGGAGGATAGACAACCAGTAGCTAATCAAAGTATGATCGGGCGGTCCCACAGGACAAGTTGAACCAACTGCATGAACCCAACTTGTTATTATGGTGCACATAAGTGAATGCGCTGGGAGGAAGGGAGCTACAGGCTAAGTGGCCGGACATGGCCCTATGACCACAGGAAGAAATCAAGGGTACAAAGATATAAATTGTTGTAGAGGCTCTGGGAGTGGCTAAGTGGCAACTCCTTTGGATTGTTTTACGTAGAAACATAACCAAGGGTGGGAAAAAATAATGTAGTGCCATCCTAGAATCCCATAATGCCATAACCTTTTTCGAATTACAACTAATAAAAAGTTTGGATCTTGAGCTCCGGCCTTTGGGATGATGGGTGGTCACTTTGTGTAGAAACGTGACCAATGATGCAAAGTTGTTAACAAAGGAAATGGGCTCTTGACAAGACTTGAAAACGCTTAGCACCCAGGGCCTAACCCGGTGGTCGTGAAGACCCAATATTATGGTGGAAAAATAGGTAAACAACCAAGAGAAAAGGGCCTAAAAGGCAGAACACCGAAATTGCTAATTTATCTGCATATTTTTGCAGCTAAGACACAAATGAACAATGGATAAAGATAGTACTGCTAAAACCTGTAAAAATTCCACATTAGCTAAAATATGTAAATAAACTTAGTTTTTCTAACATAAAAGGTTGGTTAAGGTAAGAGAAATTAGTGAGAAAGTGTAGAGGACTGAAATAAACATTTCAAAGAAAAAAATTAAGAAAGCATGCAACGATCAAAGAAAATGAAAAGAAGGCAAAAATAGCAAGCACAGATTCGTTGTAAGCAGGCCAAATCAAGCATAATGCGTACACAATTTTTGAGACCGAGCTTTTGGCACGGCAAGGTGTTGGTATGGTGTTCATAGTAATAAGATATTATTGTAGCTTTTTTTTCTCAAGTGGTGGCAGAGATTTAAGTGTTTTTAAGGAAAAGAAGGCAGTCATTGATCCCAGTGTGAAAATGGATGAAAGATGGAATAGTGAGTGTCAAAGAAAGTTATAGCTTGTTGATCAGGGGTTGGTGCTCCTTCCAGTGGGTGATAGAGAATAGTTGGGGTTATAGCTCCATTCAGTTGCAACTAATAAATTAGGAAGTTGTAGCTTCCTATTGGTTGTATCCAAAACATTGTATTTGCAAGTTGTAGCTTTCCCTGTGAATAAAATGGAGGAGGATTTTCTGAAGTTATTTTTTCCTTGAATGCTCCAATGATTGTTGAATTATTTGTTTATCATATTTATTGTTGAAAGTTATATTTATTGTAATATTTTTCTCACACAAAGTAAAAATAATTTTGAATTGGTAAAATTGTTACAATAATGATTCAGCCCCCCTCTTAGTATTGTCTTGGTTTCTAACAATTGGTATCAGAGTAGGCTACTTCTTATCATTCTAACAGTTGGAAGAAATACCAAGGACCATGGAAAACTAGGAAGGAGGTTTTATCAATAAGGCACCTATGTTCAATGCAACAAACTACTTATTTTGGAAAGTGAGCATGAAGACCTAAATTTAATCACTTGGAGCTAATGTGTGGGATGTTGTGGAAAAATAATATCAAAGACCTCCAACATTAGCTACCAAATATCAAAAGTTAGAGTTCACATGTAATGCTAAAGCAATGCATGCCCTACTTGCTAGCCTACCTAAATCTGAACTTGTGAAGGTGATGGATTGCAAATATTCCAAAGTAATTTGGGTCAAGATGAGCAGCTGATATGAAGGAGACAATAAGGTAAGGAAAGCTAAACTCCAAGGTTTTCGGATCCTTTTTGAATCATTAAGCATGCATGATGTTGAAAATATTGCAAAGTATTTTCAGAGAGTTGATGAAGTGGTGAAGACCATAAGAGGGCTTGAAGAGAAGTTAGATGAAGATGTGTTAGTTCAAAAAGTGTTAAGATCTCTTACTGAGAGGTTTAATCCCAAGGTGTCATCCATTGAAGAAATGGAAAACCTTAGCACTCTCACTTTAGATCAACTTCTTGGAATACTCACTGCCTATGAGATGACTAGTTCTAAAGGAAAGTCTGCATCCAAAGAATTAGCCTTCAAAGCAGTGAAGAAGTACAAGGATGAGCATAATGACTCATGCTGTGAAACAAATGAAGAAGAAGCCAACTTTGTGAGGAAGCTCAAGCGAGGATCAGGAAATTATAAAGGCAAGATTCCCTTTAAATGTTTTAACTATGGTCAACTTGGTCATTATGCATAAAAGTGTCCTGAAAAGAACAAAAAGGAGTATGATCCTAAAGAAAAATTTAAGAAGGTTCAAAAGGACAGAAAGAAGGCCAAGAAGAGAGGTTTATATGCCCAAAATGAGAGCTCCTCTAAAAATGAGCCCAACCAATCCTCAGATGAGGACAAAGATGATGAGATACCTAAGGAATTCATGTTGATGGCCATTGAAAATATGCAACTCAAGGCTATTAACTCTAATAATGAAGAGGAGAAGTCAACCTTAAGTGATTTGGAGATAAAAAAAATAAGATTAAAATTGCAAGTACCCAAAATATCCTGAAACCAACATCAACTTGTAGTGTTTATTGTCCTGATTCCAGTGACACTTTGTTAGGGTCCCACCCTAACCCCCTTATTCATGTCATGGGATCACATCATAGTCAAGAGTCAATAAAGCCCATATTAATATTTGTAAGTGGTTAACCCGCAATTAATGAAGGGATCACAGTTAGTTGCAAATGGGCGGTAGTATTAAATAAAGGGTAAATGGGCGGTAGTATTAGATAGATGGTATTAATAAACCCACGGTATTGGCCCGTGGTATTGCATGTATGAGCCATATATAAAGGATAGAGACTCCCTGCGAGGAGTGTCGTGTCTTGTTTTGTAATCGAGCTCTGCTCTATTGGAGGTTGCCCCCTCGAAGAGGCCTG
>APFE030557760.1:392816-403343 GCA_000404065.3 Pinus taeda | reverse complement strand
CCCGGGCTCCTAACAAAGCTGTAAAAACACACACTGATCAGTCATGAAAAGTACAGAAACGTAAAGCAGCATGATTCAAACTGTACATTAATATACATGGTGAATTAGAGAAAAAGGAATGCAAAAAAGAAAAATTAAAAGATATTGTACAATGGTTGTAGCAGACAGGGGCCCTCCATCCACTTCAACCAATTAAAAAGATCAGCTACGCAGGTAAGAACAGAACTGTCTTCTTGGTATTAAATCAGCACATAACAAAATATAGTGGGGAGCGTAAACGCTATGTAAAAGAGCCTTGAAACAGAGTTTACAACAGCAAAAGACTAACTTCCAAAAACTAACTAATTAGCGTGTAGAAACGCTTTATTTATAGCAGGAACACAAATTGTTCTGTGCGTAAACTAAGGTAACTAAAAGCTATGCAAAAGACACGTTCAGCAGCACTGTGCACGGATTTAGGAAACGGTCATCATGGTTGATAAATCCGTTGTTGGATTCTTGTCCCCTGCAGTCTTCGTGGCTAAAGAAAAGGCCAGCTGTGACTTTCGTGCTCCACCTGAACACGCAGAGCCGTGCCACCGTTTGCAACCTTACCGTTTGACCAGAGTTACCTCCACGTTGACCAGGGGTGTAGACGGCCAGTTTGGCTGAGCTGATAGCACACGCACCATGTACACAGTCATACAAACTTTCCCATGTGGCTCTTTCCTCTGGAGGACACCTAGATCATAGTAAACAAGAAAATGGCTGTGGAATCTGAGATTGGCTGCGGAATCAGAGATCGGTTGCAGAAATCCTGTATCAACTGCGGAATTGCAGCACTTGAACCAAAAATCTAAACGAACAGTCAATCATTAGCAAAATTAGCAAATCATGTTTAAAAGTCCTATAATGCAATGAATTGAACAAGTTGATGAAGGAAATGATGACAAAAGAAGGAAATGAGTAGGAAAAGGCTGTTGGGAGGATGGGTAAATAAGTGCAGGTTTGAGGCTCAACAATACTTCATCTTCTTCTCCCTATATAATTTTCTCAGCTGACCAAACACAGGAATAGTGGCATAGGAGAAGTCTAATTGCAATGTCCCTTTCAATTTTGCACCCCACGACCTAGATAAAAGCATGCCAAATCTAGGAGGAATGCCTGCCACAACTACATCCACGAGAACATTCTTTGCTAGAATCTGATCTAAAGTCACAACCAAATCCTTGATGAGACCAATACATCTGACCCTATCAGAATCAAAAGAATAAAGATCATGATATTTACGAGTGATGTTGAGACCCAATTTTTCCATAATTGCCTTTGGCATCAGATTGTGGGATGCTCCTGAATCAAAGATGGCATTGTGCAAGACATACTCATGCAATCTAAGGCTAATGTAAAATGGGGGTACTTCACTATCCTTAGATTGGCCTTCTAATGTAGGACCAAAAATAAGCTCAGGTTGGTCATCCTCCACATTAACCATATCAAACAGGGGATCTACATTCAAAATCTTTGACACTTGAATCTTATAACTGTTATTCTTCATTAATTCTGTCATAGGTATCGACACTTTTAACTTAGCTATCTCATTCTCTAAGCTAAAGGTTGTAATTTTATCTACCTCTTTGACCAGAGAATCCTTCTTTTCAGGCTTTTCCTTTGTTGTACTTGGCTGATTCATCTTCTCATTTGCAGATTGTACTTTGTTGGAAGTAGGATCTACTGGCTCCTTTCCTTTTTCTGAACATTTGAAGAAGCGTTCTTAGGCTATGCTGCTTCCTTTCGCTTTTGGACCGGATTGATTGGTACATCCCTGCTCCTGAGTGAATACTATCTTTGTTTCACTATCAGTGCATTCAGATATCCCCTCTGATATTCATCTGATTCTTCTTCCATGACTGTTTCATAGCTAGTCTAAAATCCTCATCTTTCTGTACAGCCGGGATCTCTGAATATTCCTCATCCTCTGTGATATAGATAGCCAAACCATCTTCTGTAAAAAAGTGATTTTCCTCTCCTATTGGATCTTCATCATCCTCCAACTCTGGGCCATGCACATAATTTTGCTATAGAGGTGTTTTGATTTGTTGTTGTGCTAATTGATCTTTTTCTCTTTGCTCCCGTTGTTTGATCCTGAACTGTGGTTGCTGCTGACCGCGGAAATTTGGATTTCTGATTGGTGCCTCAGGCTTATTTGTAATTGTCAATCTGTCAAACATTTTCTCAATTTTACGAAGCAAATGATCAGCCTTTACATCTAAGGAAGAAGCCTCTTCCTTTATGGTCAATTTCTTTTCGATCTTCATCCTATCTCTTTTAGCTAGTAGATTTTCCTCCGCACTCACGACATTTTTCTGCATATCCTCCAATGTAGTAGGATCTCATTCTCTCAATTGGTATGCCATGTTGAGATCAAAACCATCAAGAAATTTTATTAAAGCCAACCCCACCAGTGGCTTGATATTAGCTGGAATATCATTATAGACAGTATTGAATCTCGCACAATAATCCTGAAAACTTTTGCCAGCATTCCTCTTTATATTTTTGTACTCGGAAATAATTTGGAGTGGATTTTTCTTTATCTCCCATCAATCCAGAAATTGTCTATGTAGAACCGGAAAAGTATTAATGGATCCCACTAGTAGTGCTCTAAACCACTTTCGAACCTCGCCTCCAAAAATTTGCATAAATAATCGCATGGTCACATTTTCTTCATCTACCTCATGAAGATCAAAGAAGTCATTCATCTTGTCAACATGTTGCTGCGCTATGATACCTTGAGTAGCATCAAACAATGGTATTTTTCTTTGGTAATCATCAAGCATAGCATCCAAGTTTTGTGGCAAAACGAGAGGTGCATATCTGGCAACCATTACTCAAGGTGGATTGGAAACTGGCCTTGGGGAAACAGGAGGATTTATAACAACAAGGCAGTCGATGTGATGGGTGTTTGAGGGGTTAAAGGAGGAGTAGAGGTGACAGATCTCTGATCAGATATGCTAGGTTGAACGAGAAGGGTAAGTATAAACTGAGGTTGAGAATGAACCTCAGAACTAGATGAGAAAGCAGATGAACCAAGAGTAGCAGATGTTGATTCTAGAAGCTCAGGGATATTGGTAGCTACAATAGACGATTGAAGAGAATTTAAGATATAATCATCAATTGATCTATTCGCCCTTTAATTTTCAAGGTCTTCAACAAATTGCGGAATTAAAATGGTATCATCAATCACAGTTTAAGATTTGGTTTCAAACAAAGAAAGGTCAAAATGTTTGTCAAAAAGGAGAACTTCAAGATATTGAAACTCAACTGGGCATTA
This sequence comes from Pinus taeda, assembly GCA_000404065.3. Taxonomy (NCBI): domain Eukaryota; kingdom Viridiplantae; phylum Streptophyta; class Pinopsida; order Pinales; family Pinaceae; genus Pinus; species Pinus taeda. The sequence continues at coordinate 400,036 of APFE030557760.1, read as the reverse complement.
ATGAGATCTAAAAACCAGTCTAGGACTCAGTGAACTTTCTTGCCTAAGTATTCTTTGAATGAGATGAGGATTTTCAAACGCGGGAGGAGGATCAGGATCAGGATTGGCCCTCATGTATCTTCTTGAAGCCAGTGTGTTTGATTTTTCCCCAAAATTCAAATGGACATTACAATTTTTTTCAACCTAATGAATTTTAAACCTATCGTCCAAAAGTTTAGAATTTTGTTTTAAAAGTACTGGGGTAATATATTTCAATTCTTCCCCAGTATGTTCGCCACTATGTTAGGGCCTGGATCTACCTTAGGCTAAAGGAAGGCAGGTTTAGGGTAACATCAAACCATGCTTAACCTGGTAGCTAGCCCTACCAGGTCGGGAGAGGGCTCTCTCCTTGTCAATCTCAATTAGGATATTGGCAATTAGGGCTTGAGATTTCTGAATTTAATGTAGATTTTAGGCTAGGTATAGTAGCTCAGGGTTTCTGGTTTGATTTTTAGGTTTTGATTGCTGGATCAATTGGAGAAGGCAGATTGGGTCTGGGAAATCAACTCAGGGATAAAGTCATGTTTTGAGGGGCAAGGTAGACAAGGGTTTATGTACTAGAAATGGATTAAAATGGTAGATTAAGATAGTTGAGTAGTTGAGGAGGGCATAAAGAAACTATCAATTGTCTTCAAACAGTTGAAAACATTGAAAACCAAATGCATTCCCAAGACAAAGCACAACAGTGTATTTTGTCCATTCACCTTGATTCATTTAGTTTTAGAAGAGAAATATAGATTTGGATACATATAAAACATAAGAAAAACTCATTACAAAAAAAAACAATACATAAACTCACTGTCACAAGAATCCCACAAAAATAGCTGTGAAACCTAGTTTTATTCCTTGCCAAACTGCTGATACAAATGTTCAATGAGTGCCACCACTTCCACCAAAGTCCAACCTTTTCAAATGACTAACAGAAAATATAATATAGGCATCAAACAACTCATGCTAGCCATCAGGGGTCAAATCCATGAGTCAAGGATTTGTTTCAACAACATCTAAACTAGGAACAAGAAAATAGGCAATGGAACAACTTGCCTCTAAAACTAAGGAAACTGATACATTCAATTCAAAACCACTTTTGATTTGATGTATCTACCCCATCAAGTGTTTTCCATCAATATTTACATCATATTACATCATTTACCATGAAAAAATTACCAAGACAAGAAGAAGAAGTCAACTACTAAAGAAACTAGGTGAAATTTGACTTTTAGGCAAAATTGACAAAAAAATTCCCTGATGCGCAACGCCCTGAGCCTAATGCGCAGTGCCACTTTAGGGAAGTTTTTTGAGGCCTTCCACTCATCCAAATCAGGCCCAAGATAGCTTGTTGGAAATCTCTACCTGTCTAGTTTCTGGAACACTTTGAATTTTCTGATTTGGAGTTGATTTGCCCCTTCCAACATCAATTCTCCCAAGATTGCTTCCTGTGGGTCCAAAAAGTGGCACAGAGGGCATTTTTTTAGTTTTTTTTGCCCTTTTGGTGGCCAAGATCTTCTCCAAAATTGATGAAACGTTCTGGGTTTGATTATTTTTTGATGCTGAATCCAAATCTATAAGCCATGTGTCAAGGGGATGCACCAATTCAATTTGCAGTGCCGGTGGCGCTGTGCATCAACTGGAATTTCCTATGTTTCTATTTTCAAAAATGCAAAATGACAAAAAAAATTCTAAAATTTTCTCAAATTTGGTAAGAGGAAACCTCATTAAGTGCTTTGCTAAGCTAATGAAGCTTCAGCCAAGATTTTGAGTTTATCATGCCCTTTATTGTTCCTCAAAACTCTTCTTAGCTTGGCTTTTAGCCTTTTTACCCTTGTTTTACAAATCTTGTTCCGAGTTAAGTAATGATAGGCCATATGGCGCAGCATTCTCTTCTCTTTGTTGGCTTTCTCAAGCAACTTCTCAAGGTGAATGTTAACCCTTTCCAACCATGTCTCTCGATCATTCTCAATTTCTTGCTCAAGGTTGTAGAAATTTTGAATAATATGACACATATTCACAGAGATTATCCCGACTATTGCGGAAGACATGCATAATACATAACCTCCTCTATGTTGATCATCATTTTACAGAAGCAGAAATAATAACATGCGCACATATGTTTGCTAGAGGTTTCCACATCGAAATCATCTATTTCTCCAGATCTCCAAAAAGCCTTGGACAATCATTTGAAGGTATTTGAGACTCCCAAAGGCCTCCCACCTATTCGTGATCATGATCATGCTATTAATTTGATTCGAGGAAGTGTTCCTACAAACATTAGGCCTTATAGATATCCCTATGCCCAAAAGTGTGAAATTGAACATATGGTTGCATAAAGGTTAGAGGCTAGTATAATTCAACCTAGTCAAAGTTCTTTCTCTGCTCCAGTAGTATTGGTGCCACAAAAAAAAAATCAAGAAAAGTTCTTGAAAATTAAAATCTAGTGTACCCAAAGATTGTAGCCATTAGACTCTGAGTAAAACACGAGCACCACCCATTGGAATGGAAAGAATTAGGTGATTCAATACATATTCTCTCATGGATAGCTTGATATTATGGCACTTTCCAAAGCAATTTATGGTTCCTCCACTTAAAACCATCACTTGAAACTTTGGTGTTGGAAAGAGGAATCAATTCAATTCCTTGGCTATCTTACAATGAATAAAATTATGGGCACTGGTTGAATTAATCAACACTATTACCTTTTTCTTCTTGATATGTCCTTTCATCTTGATAGTTTGAGAAGTGGTAATTTCAGCCAATGCATTACAAGATATGATCAGATTCATTTCTTCTTCCTCTAAGGTTCGTTCCTGGTGTATATCCTCTTCTTTTGACATTTCTTGTTCCTTTTCTTCCTCCACTTCACAATCTATGTAAAATAATTTCTTCTCAACACACTTATGACCTTTACTGTATTTGTTATCATAACTGTAACAAAGCCCTTTTACTCTTTTTTCTTCCAATATTTGTGGTGTCAACCTTGTAGGTTGTGGAAGGCCATGGGCAAAAACACTTCCATCTTTATAGTTGTGAGTGGCAGGCTTCCTTTTTGAAATAATTTTGCTTTCTATTTTTCTTGCCAACTTGAATGCCTTCTCCAATGAATCAGGTTCCCAAAGGCGAACCTCATGTTGGATTTTATTCTTTAAAGTTCCTATAAACACATCAATCCTACGCTTCTCTGGAATATATTTTACACTTATATTCAATTTTTGTAAGTCCTCAATGTGCTCCATCATTGAACCCTTTTGTTTGAGATTTATCAATTGGCTAAAAAAGTGTTGCTTTTTCTATCCTCATAATGTCCTATCATTTCTTCCATAAAAATTGCCCAAGTGACTATTTGTTTACAAGAGCAAAGCCATCGATACCATACAAACTTATTTGGTTCCAAACATAAAGTTGTAATGCATACCTTTTTTGCATTTTTCACATTATGGAAATCTAAATATTGCTCGATTTGTAGTATCCATGTTACCGGATCCTTGCCATCAAACTTCCTCATATCAATCTTTGGAACATGGTTGGTCTTCAATCCAACATTAGAGTTTATGAAATCATGATTAAAATTTCTTTTGTTCTCATCATAAGTTTCCTTTACTACCCTTTCACCATTAGTAAGCATTTCATGTAGCAACTTTGTCAAATCTATCTTCAAATCTTCCATGTTGCCTTTAAGTTTTTCTTCTATACCATCCATCTTAGTGTCCACACCATTCATCTTAGCTTCGATGCCATCCATATTAGCTTCCATGCCATTCATCTTAGCTTCCATATCATCCATATTAGCTTTCACTCCATTCATATTAGCTTCCATGCCTTTCTTTAAACCATCCATCTTAGCTTCTGTTACTTTTTGTGAGGGTGAAATTTGTTGCACTTGATCTCGTAATTTTGATATATCATGTTGCATTTCTTCCTCACGAGTCATGGTAGAGATTTCAGGTTGCTTACTAGGTGTTTTGATTTTCTTTCTTTGGGGCATTAATTAATGATAATTATGCCTCACTATGCCCTTTCAGTCACTTCAAACTAATTTTTCAAACCAAATTTATGCAAATTTAAAAAAACAAAACAAAACAAACTACACGCCTTTTTTCGCTTTGTAGGAGCTCGATATTGAATCTATTGTATCTGTATAATTTAGGATCTCCAAGGTCTGAAATTGTGTCTTGTGGCAGCCATCTGGGTCCTCTTTCCAACCCCACTAGTCTAATCAATATTGGATTCTTCATGAAAGAGTTATGTCAAATCTCCTATGATGACTTGATTATAGATTCTTCGAGCAGAGCAAACTTGTACTACCTACCAAGTGTCACTTTTTTTACCTTCAGACCTAAAAATGATATACAAAAAACTAGAGTTTGTCTTCTTTCTGTAACTTCTTACGAAATTTCAATCTGATGCTCAAAGAGAAGGTTATGACAATTTTCCCAAGGTCACCTATTTCGGATGTAATTCGGGAGCCTACAAAAACCCTAACTTCCTTGGATCATATCTCTGAAAATATAGCAAGAAAATATCTAAAATTCAGACCCGAGGTTCATTGCTATTTCAGTTCAAATGGGTTTTAATTTCAACTTCTGAAACATTGTAGAAAAAAAAGGTTATAGCAAAAATTCTGCAATAACCTGTTTGGAGCAGCAAAACCTTAGAATCCAAACCTCTGATACCAAATGTTATGCAACCAACTCACAAAATAGAAGAAAATATACATCAACGACTTCAAAATCAACCTCTCAGAGGGGGGAACCTCCTTTACATTACACAAATGAACAATTCTTGGATGATGCAAATGACAAAACCTCATTTCTATATATAGGAGTCTATGGGGTCACAATATAATCAAAGTCAACATAACAATAATAATATAAGGGCACAACAATAACAATAGTGGGCTTCTATGGGGCACAATAATAACAATATAGGGACGATAGGGGTACAACAATAACAATAAGGGCTACAATGACAATAATAATGGGAGAATCACTAGTATTATAGGGACCTAACAAACAAGAACTCGGTAGCTACGAAATCGATCAATTCCATAGTATCTCATCAAGTGGAAGAACTTACCCGCTGAAGATTCCGCATGAGAGGATGAGAATTTTATACAGAAGCATCCAGAACTATTCAAGCATTGAGGATAACACTTTTTGAAGGAGAGGGGCATGTTAGGTCCCTCTTATACTAGTGTATTCCCTTTTTATTATTGTCATTGTAGCCCCTTATTGTTATTGTTGTGCCCAAGTTGTCTCCATATTGTTATTATTGTGCCCCATAGAAGTCCACTATTGTTATTGGTGTGCCCTTACATTAGTATTGTTATGTCAGCTCTGATTATATTATGACCCCTTAGACTACTATATATAGAAAGGAAGTCTTGTCATTTACATCATCCAAGAATGGTTCATTTATGTAATGTAAACGAGGTTGACCCCTCAAAAAGGTTACTTTTGAAGTCATTGATCTATTTCTTTATTCTATTTTGTGAGCTGGATGCATAACAATATTGATGCATGTTCTAATTCCTTTCATTGTTGCTTCTAATCTTGTAGTCAGTTTCAACCACCCAACTGAGCATTTTTGTGCTTCTTGTACCAAGCACATAACTTCCATAGATTTAAAATTAAATGAAATAAACTCACATCATACCTCATTGGTGGCCTGTCAATAAGGTACACTTGTAATTATGTTCGCTTCTTGCCACAATAGGTCAAACTAGCATCTTTGACCAAATCATCATGTATAAACATATCACATCAGGCTAGCTCAAAATGGAACCATCATAGATCAAAATCATAAATCACATGTAAACATCATAAACCAGAATCATAGATCACATGTAATCATCATAGGCCATAATCATAAATCTCTTGCATAATAAAACTGAAATAAAATAATGATGCTTATCCTTTAGACAATCCTTAGCTTCTACCTTTGTCCTTATTCTGTACGCACACCGGATTGGTTGCCACACCCAACAAACACCCAATGCCTTCTCCTCAATAATGTGCACATTCACATAGTGTGCATCACACACATATAACCACACACGACATACAACATCCTACAATACGTGCACATACACCTGACATACCACACATACAGATACACCTAGTGTACAACACAACACAACACATATACGTACACAAAGCACAAGATAACGAATACATATGTCACGATACCATGAATACACAATGCACATACATAGTACTGCATGCCCACAACACAACATGTATGACATGTACACAATACCACACGTACACCAGTACCATATATACAACATGTACACGGTACCACATGTACACCCCACCACCTGCACAACATCACATGTACACAGCACCATCTGCATAACGTGTACATAATGCCACATGTACACCTCACCACATGTACAACATGTACACATTACCACATGCATGACATGTACATGACACCACATGTACACATCATCACATGCACGACACACACACAACACCACATGTACAACATGTATATCGTACCACGTGATCACAACACCACTTTTACAACCATGCGCACAACACCATATGTATATAGCACTTCATATACAAAATGCACACAACGCCATATGCACACAACACCGCATATCCATCATGCACACAATACCATATGTACACAACACCACATATCCAACATGTACATAACACCATCTATACTCAGCACTGCATATATAATATTCACACAACACTATTTGTACCATCTTGTACATAGCATTGCATAAACAACATGTACACACAATATATATACACAACATCGAATGCACACAACATCTCAATTGCAACATGTATAACATATGCACAACAGTAGTACCACACATCAAAAACCACACTATCTCTACCAAGCAACCTTGCTTCCAATGTCTCTCTGTCATCCATGCTTATCCTAGCATGTCTCAAAGTACATTGTTTTCATTATGTTGATGTATCTTTCAGGTAACATAACATAAACATAGGCATAATACAAGCATACAATATCAATTCATATCCATGTGATATTGACCTCATATATTCGTCATGACTACTCTTCCCTCTTGATTCCCATAAGACCAGGAACCTCACCATGCCAATCACCTGCATAAGCAATCATTCCTCCACAAGAATGATCCTTGAGAAACTTGTCGAACAACAATATGTATATGTATATGTATATGTATATGTATATGTATA
>APFE030557760.1:335902-391167 GCA_000404065.3 Pinus taeda | reverse complement strand
TCCTTCGGATTCAATAGGTGGTATGGGAGAGTCTACTACTGCCTCTTGGACTCCAGGAATCCTAGAGCTAGGAGTATGAGTTGGAGATGATGAAGGTGTCCCTTGCCTATTTCTTGAAGTGGATGGAGTTGTGAAAATCGAACTTCTAGCTCCAGCTAAAAACTTCCCCTAGAATCTCTTGCTCTATGCATATCATTTTTTTTTATTTTTTTTTACAAGTTATGGTAATAATTCTTTTTCTGATCTTCCAGGTCACTGTAGGTGCAAGAAGAGAGCATACTCAAGGAACTATTAAACCAATAACTTTCTCTTTTCTGATCCTCCAGATCACTCTAAGTGCAAGAGGAGAGCATACTTTGAGAGGTTATTAATTTTCCTTTCTTGAAGTTTTCTTGTTTTTATCTTTTTTTTTTTTAGAATTGGCTACCCAATTTTCGCTTCCCCGGCAACGACACCAAAATGTTTGGTCAATTTAGTGTTGTCTAAATTGCTATCATAAATTGTCAACCTGGGGCTCGTAAGCCGATGAAGTGAAGTGTACAATATATACTTAAGTAGCCCTTCCTAGTTCTTTTTGTCGTTTTGAGTTTATGTCTAAATTATCTTCCTAATATGATGTGATGAAGTTATAAACAAGTGAGTGAATGTGTGTGTATATGATGATTTATAAATGCTTCTTGAATTTTAAAGAGAAAACTTGAACAATGACTTGAAATAGAATTAAAGCATCAAATGAAAGCAAAGCATTAAACAAAAGACTAATGGCACTAGTCCAATACCTTTACTATTGATAGAAATGAAAATGATATTTACATTAACTCTGCTGAAAGCAAAAACACTACTCTAGCAATCCAAAAATTAAGTGACAAATCACACTACTTAATTCTCCCTTAACATTCTGCCTTTAGCTGAATTGATCATGTGAAAAAAAAAGAGTTAGGAGTGAATTAGCAATATGAGTCTAAAACTAAATAAATCAAGCTGCAGTTAGATAATGTTTTGGTCCCATAAAAGTTAGTGAGTTATGATAAACATAACCATTAAGAGATTAGCAACTTGACAAAACTTGATAAAGTAAACCAAGTAAAGAAACTAACTAAGCAAGGAACTAATGAAAATCAAAGCAAAAAGTCAGCAGTTGAGATAAGACAACTTCAGATGCCACTAGTGTTAAAAAGAAGTAAAAGCACATTGTCCCGGGCTCCTAATCAAAGCTGTAAAAACACACTGATCAGTCATGAAGAGTACATAAATGTAAAGCAGCATAATTCAAAACTGTACATTAATATAGATGATCAAGTAAAGAAAAAAAAATCCAGGAAAGTAAATTCAAAGGCTACTGTACAATGGTTGTAGCAGACAGGGGCCCTCCATCCACTTCAACCAATTAAAAGATCAGCTACGCAGATAGAAACAGAACTGTCTTCTTGGAATTAAATCAAATCATAATAAAACACAGTGGGAAGCGTAAAACGCTTTATAAAAAGGTCTTCAAAACAAAGTTTATAGCAGCAAAATATTAACTATCCCAGACTAACTATTCAACGTGTAGAAACGCTTTATTTATAGCAAGAACATCAACTGTCCTGTGCGTAAACTAAGCTAACTAACAGCTAGGAAAAAGACACGTTCAGCAACACCGTGCACGGATCTAGGGAATGGTCATCATGGTTTAATAAATCCAGTGTTGGATTCTTGTCCCCTGCAGTCTTCGTGGCTAAAGAAGAGGCCAGCTGTGACTTACGTGCTCCAACTGAACACGCAGAGCCGTGCCACCATTTGCAACCTTGCCGTTTAACCAGAGCTACCTCCACGTTGACCAGGGGTGTAGACGGCCAGTTTGGCTGAGCTGATAGCACACGTACCATGTACACAGTCATACAAACTTGCCCATGTGGCTCTTTCCTCTGGAGGACACCTGGATCATAGCAAACAAGAAAATGGCTGCGGAATCTGGGATTGGCTATGGAATCAGAGATCGGTTGCGGAAACCCTGTATCAGCTGCGGAATTGCAGCACTTGAACCAAAAAACTAAACCAACAGTCAATGATTAGCATAATTAGCAAATCATGTTAAAAAGTCCTATAATGCAATGAATTGAACAAGTTGATGAAGGAAATGATGACAAAAGAAGGAAATGAGTAGGAAAAGGCTGTTGGGAGGATGGGTAAATGAGTGCAGGTTTGAGGCCCAACAGTCCCTTAATAAGCAATGGAATGGCTTCTTCATTGATAGTTATGATTTGCACTGAACCATTATCATTGCATCTTCCACCACATAAGGTTCGAGCCATCTTGTCCTAAGCTTTCCCTTGAAGTCTTTATACCTAGAATCAAATAGAAATGCCCAATATCGCTCTTGAAAGTGCTTCTCCTTGATATGTTTGTCATGTCAAATATTCCTCTAAAGCTGAACTATCTTTGTATGTAGGAGGGCCTCCATTATGAATTCATCCAAGCCATTCAAATGGAACAATCTTTCTTTCTGTGCATGACTGAGATCCAAATCTAGTTGGGTTGTCATCCTCAATGTGTTATATTCAAACTCAATGGAAAACAAAACCTTTTTCCCATAGACCAGCTCATAGGGTGTAAATCCAGTGGTGGTCTTCCATGTTGTATTATAGGCCCAGGTGGCCTTAACTAGTTTCTCTACCCAATCCTTCCTGCTGCTACACACTACCTTGGTTAAGATGTTCTCCAGTGCCCTGTTGGTCACCTCCACTTGCCCATTATCTTGTGGATGATAAGAAGTGGAGGTCCTATTCTTGATTTTGTGATGGTTGAGTAGTTCTTCAATCATGCTGGAGGTAAACTAGATGCCTTGGTTTGTGACTAGCTCTCTAGGGTGCTCGAATTTGTAGAATACATTCTCCCTTAGGAACTCAGCCACCTTCTCTTCTGTTGTTGCCTTAATCGCCTTGGTTTCAGCCCACTTAGTCAAATAATCAGTTCACAAAATAATGTATTGCTTTTGCTTTGAAGGAGGGTTGATAGGCCCAATGAAGTCCATGCCCCACTTTTTAAATGGCTTGAAAGTCACTTGAGGTTGTAGGGGCATTTCATCTCTTGGAGTAGGCTTTCACATCCTTTGGTACTGATCACACTGACTAATGTACTTTTTCACATCTTGATGAAGAGTAGGCCAATAATAGCCTGCTTGCAACACTTTGAATGCTGTCCTCTTTGCTGCAAAGTGACCTCCACAAGGCCCATCATGACAGGTCAGAAGGATGTCAAAAAATTCCTCTTCCCTTACACACCTTCTCAAGATTTGAATTGGGCCAAGTTTGAACAGATTGCCCCCAATCTAGGTGAAGGGGGTGCTTTTATTGACTATCTTGCTCTTTTCTTTGGAGGGAAAGTTTGGTGGGAATTGTGCTGATACCAAATAGTTTTCTATATCAGCAAACCATTTGGAGAGAACTGAAATAGAAAAAATTCTCATCTGGTAATTGGTCATCCACCATTCCTTCTTCACCTGCAGGCAGATTCATCCTAGATAGAAAGTATGCAACAACATTTTCCTTACAAGGCTTATCAACAATGTTAGATCAAACTTCTATAATAAAAGAAACCATCTTATAATTCTAGCATTTACATCTGGTTTGTTCATTAAATATTTGATTGCAACATGATCCATATGCATAATGTTTTCCTATAATGTAATGCCTAAATTTGTTTAATGAATGCACAACAACCAGGACTTCATTTTCGGTCACAGTATATTTTAGCTCAGCCTATGACAAGTTCTTACTGATAAAATATATGGCATAGGGAAATTTCTCCTCTTCCTGACCTAAGGCTGCTCCTATGGATTTGTGTGAGGCATCAACATGAATATGAAAAGGGAGGGCCTAGTTTGGGCCTCTAAGGATTGGTGCAGTGGTTAACTTACCCTTTAGAATGTCTAAGGCCTCTTGACAACTCCTTTACCATATAAACTCAGAATCTTTAGCCAACAACGCAAACAAAGGAGAGGCCAACTTGCTGAAGTCCTTTATGAACCTTCGATAGTATCCAGATAACCCTAAGAAATTCCTGACATCTCTCTACTTTTGTGGAGGTGGGACCCTTTGGATGATTGCTATTTTGTTTGGGTCCACCTGTAGTCCTTGTTGAGATATTGAATGACCTAGCATGGTCCCTTCAGTCATTAAGAATTCACATTTTTCTGGACTGAAAGGCATGTTCATTTCAATGCATTTGTGCAATAATTTTCCTATGTTAGTCAGGCCTTCTTGAAAATCCAGCCATGAGGTGTAAAGTCATCCATATAGATTTCCACAACATCATGTACTAATTCAACAAAAATACTCAAGACTGCTCTCTGGAAAGTGATAGGAGCATTGCATAGGCCAAAAGGAACAACCCTATAGGCAAAATTTCCCCAAGGACAGGTGAATGTGGTCTTATCCTGGTCTTTTGGGCAGATTTGGATTTGGTTGTACTCACTGAATCCATCTAGGAAGGAAAAAAACTTCTTCCCTGCCAGGCCATCTAGCACTTGGTCAATGAAGGGTAGGGGAAAATGATCCTTCTTTGTGGCTTTGTTCAACTCCCTATAATCAACACAAATCCTCCACTTACCATTTTTCTTGGGAACTAACACTAAAGGAGAGATCCACTCATTGTCTGAGATAGGGTAAATGAATCTTGCATCTAGTAGTTTTTGCAGTTCTTCTTTGACTATCTCTTTAAGAGCCAGATTCATCCTCTTTTGTAGTTGCCTGAATAGCTTGAAACCTTATTTGATGTATATGTGGTGAGTACACATTGATGTGTGTACTCCCTTCATTTCCTCATAACGCCAAGCGAAGGCTTCTAGGTTTTCTCTCAACATGTTGCATATATTTTCCTCTTCTAAAGCAAAAAGAGATGGATTAATTTTCAAAGTTTTCTCTGGGCCCAATTCTATGGTTTTGACACGGAGTGGGTTGGAATTGGCCAAGAATAGGTCAATTGGATGATTATTCTAGGTTTCCCTTTCTTCTTCTTCTAATGGTAGTGAACTAGGAGTTGGACTTTGGATCAGGTGTTCAATTAAGTCATCCTCATCTTGCTGTCCTCCTCCTATGGTTACTTCCAAAGCATAAAGCTGGGTAGAATAAACCTCATCTTCTTCCTCATCCTCCAACCATAATGGTAAATCATGCTCTAGGGCAGGTTGAGTAGGAGGGTGTAGGACTAACTATTTGGACATATGTCCATTCTTCATGGTCATATCCTCAACTCTGCAGCTAATGTAAGCATCAGCTGTGGCCAACCATGGCCTCCCAAGGATGAGAGGGTAACTAGTAAGCTTAGCCTTAGGCTGGAGAACTAGGAAATCTTCAGGGTACTCCCAAGAGTTAATGGAGACCATCACATCCTCCACAATTCCCTCAGGGGTGATTGTGGAGCGGTCCGCAAGTTGCAGAATTGTTGTGGTCTTCCACATTGACCCTTGGAGGTTGAGCTTGAGCACGGTGTCCTTGGTCATCACATTAATGAAATCCCCAATATCAATAAGAGTGTGTGGGACAATGGTTCCATTGATGTGCACATATACTACAGGGCTTCTAGGGTCCAAATATTTTGGACATATTACATACCCCAACCTTAAGTTAGACAACTATCCAATGACATTAATGGTAGGGGAATCCCTTTTTCTTCTTCCTGGATGCTTGAAGAACTTCTCCTTAATCAACTTATTGTAGATGGGAACATCCTTGATTGCCTGGAGAAGGTGGATCTTTACACATAGATTTTTCAATTCTCCCAGAAGTTTAGTTTCTTCTGGGGTAGGCTGGAGTGGTTGGGCTGATCTCTCGGGAAAGGGTGGATATACTTTAAGGTTGCTTTCCTCTCTTTCTTCCTCAACCTCCCTATGTGGAGAGGGAGGTTGGTTACCAGGGAGAATTCTCCCAGATCTTAGGTTGATCTCCTGGATTTATACAAAATGAGTTGGGTATGATGTCTCTCCCCTGTATACTTGTTGAGCCTGCTTATTGTTTGGGTTTGGATTTGGCTGGGTAGGCATATGGGGTTTCTTGGGTGGAGCAGAGTGAGGAGTTGTGTTTGGGTAAGTGGTGGAGGCAATAGGGTTGGAACATTGTTGAAATGGGGCCTCCACCCCTGGAGTGGGGTATTCCATTGATGTTGTGGCTGAACATAAGGTTGAAATGACTTGCTGGCGGGCTGGGAATGATACTGAGATGTATAGGACCAAGGAGGGGGTGTAAACTAGGAAGGATGAGCAGGGGGTCCCCAAGAAGGTATAGTTGTGGTTTGATTGGTGTTGTAATATGCATGGGATGACCCTTGCATACCCTGCTGGTATGGTCTAGGCCTAGGAGGTCTCATTTGGTTGATGTAGCAAAGTTGCTCAGTGACCCCTTCAGCTCCTTGATATACAACTTTGAGTCTAGGTAAATAAGGGCACTTGTCTATGGAGTGGTTTTCTTCACAGACTAAGCAAATCTTAATAGAGTTGAATGGACATTCGTTCCTAGGATGCCTCTTGGTGCATCTAGGACAAAAGATGGCTAGGGCTCTTTCTACTTCCTCTTGCTTCCTTTTGATGTTCATGGTGTCCAATTGCAAGGCAAGGGTTTGAAACATATCACTTTTGAAATCTTCCAGCATATTTCCAATTTCACCCTTGATGGATGAGTTGGAGGATGATGTACTGACCATAGGTTGACTACCCCTACCCTTTTTCCTGGTTTCCCTAGAATGGTTTCTAAAGATAGCCTTAATATCCTCATAGGGTAATTGGTAGATATCTCCTCCTGCTATCATATGTAAAGTATCCAGAAGATCCTCCCTTACTCCTCTAAGCAGGACCAACTTCAGTGACTCAGGGTCAAGTGTGCACCTGGCTCTTTTGTAATTGAGCTGGAATCTTTCTTCACAGTCTTCTAAGGATTCATCCTGGCCAATGGTCATCCTGAAAATCTCTTCTTTAGTGTCCTTTGACCTACAGTAGTCCCTATATTTGTTGTTAAAATCCTATTGCATTTGAGCCCAATTTGTGATGCTATCTCCAGGTAAATCCATGAACCAGCGCAATGCTGCATCCTTGAGGGAGATGGAAACAATTTTAACTTTTTCTCATCATATAGTCATAGGTTCGACATATAACAAAAAACTCAAATAGGAAAGTGTCAAGGTCCTCTCTGGTCAGGCCATGGAAATAAGGTAGAGCAGAGGGGCTTATATTCTTCATCTTAGTGTCCCCATTGGTCTCCCTGATGGGGAAGGCACCCTCAATTCTCTCTCTATTTCCTCTGTCATTTCGGTTTTCAGCCATAGGTTTTGTAGGAATGGGTTCTTCATCTTCTTCTTCCCCTGTAGGTTCCTCAAATATGTAAGGTTTCTCACCTAAAAGGTCTTCCAATTCACCATCACTGAAGAAGAGAGAAGGTTGACTGTTGGATGCAGTGGCAGTGTTTGACAAGAATTTCCCTGAATTGTCCCTATTCCTACGAGGCATGAAGGAAAATGTTTTTGGGTTGATTTTTTGTTTTGTTTTGTTTGTATGTTTCTTTGTTTGTTTGTTTGTTTTTTTTTTTTTTTTTTAAGCTGGAAAGTACTTTGCAGAAAGGAAATTACTGATTGAATGAAAACCACTAACAAGGAAAACTACTTGCTGAATTGAAATTGTACTTGCAGAATGAAATTGTTGATTGAAGGAAGACTACTGACATAAAAAGACTACTTGCTAAATTGAAATTGTACTTGCAGAATGAAAAGGAAAGCAAATAATGACGAATAAAAGAAAGGAAGAAACTAGATTACTTTTGCAGAAATAAACTAATGGAAGAAAATTGGAGACTAGAAATAGAAGAAAGCAGTAATCACATTCTACTGAGACACTTCCCTGGAAACGATGCCAAAAAGTGATGAGCTTAGATATTGCAACAAGAATGTTGCAAATCCTAGGGCTACCATCTTTACTTATGAACCCAGGGTTCGTACAAACATGGAGATGACAATGCTATATGCACAAGTAAAAGTGAAGGTCCTGCCTATTGTCACTGCTCATCTAGTAGGAGACCTTAGGGGTTCCAAGCCAGACTTCTATAGGGTCAGAAGAAGCTTAATTCTTTGATGGAAGAAGAGCGAATCTATTCTAAGAGAGATCTACTCTACTGCAGTAATGAAGAAAACAACATGTAATGCTAAACCACACCATAACCTAACTAACCATCTAAACAACTATGCTAAACATAATTGCTAAACCAACACTAACCTAATGTTGTTATCTAAGTTGCATAGGTAAAGAGCATTAAACTATACTAAGGCATAAGCAAAGGAACTAAACTAAATCTGTTTTCAAGTGGAAGAGCAGTCATAGATAGAAATTGGTGAAAGGAGGATGTAAGGACGCAATAGTGCATAGGGACCGTTGGATCAATCAACGAACAGAATATGGACGATGGAGATATTATCGCAGGGGCTTAAGTGAATAGGTGAATGAACAGGGTAACGAAGCAGATGAACAATGAAGGTCTTATTGCGAGGAATTAAGTGAATGGATGGACGAATAGGGTAATGAAGCAAATGAACGACGAAGATCTTATCGCGGGGAATTAAGTGAATGGATTGACGAACACGGTTAACAGGAAATGAATGGAAAATATCTTATCGTTAATATTAAGTCAAGAGATGGATAGATAAGCTTAATTAGAGGATGGATGGTGGAGATCGTATCGTGAGAAGAAACTGTGCGGAAATGATGGAGCGGGTTTTGAAGGGGTTAAGCAGTTTCTCGTGCACCCTCGAAGTTGTATGATGTATTTCTGAATTTCATGCGATTAGCCTAACTGAGCAACATGTAACCTGAGAAAACCACTTTTCTCGTGTGCTCTTGGGCAGATAACAGTCGTGCAAGAATCCGCGCGAGATTGCGCGATAGTATTCAGATTAGGCTAGACAGATCGATGGTGGAGATTGGCCAAGCTAGTTGGTGAGCGGGTAATACGATAGCCATTGGATCAAGAGACATGTCGACGGTGGAGATTAGAGTGCATAAAGTAGGTGGAAGACTTCGCGTGCGACGACCGTTGGGTAAACTAATGAATTGGGCAGTGATTGATCAGGTTTGTTGTGGATTGAACGGTGAGGAAACGATGCATGAAGAACATGCTAAAGGAGGTTTCAAATGAAAACGACAGAAAAACCAGTGAGGGTGAGGGTGGACCGAGAGTGATGGAAAATGATGACAGTGAAATGAAACAAGTAACTGCGTCAAACAACAAACTCCAAAGCTCATGCGAGAACTAGAAACCTGTGTTTTTGGGGTTGCTGAAGGGCCTCTTCCTTAAGTCATGGTCCCAGAGGAGGAGGTGAGGTTGAGACACCTGCGCACAACCTTATGGTGATCTTCTTCTCCTAGATAACTTGCTAACTGAAAGAAACACAAATGGAAGTAAACTAAAGCACAATTGATCTACTCTACACTACTGTAATGGGAATGCAACTACTTAAGAAAATGAATAGAAAACCAGGAAGCTATGATATACTGTTGTTATGGAAATGCAACTACTTAAGCAAATGAACAGAAAACCAAGAAGCTACTTAAGCAAATGAAAAGAACCAGAAATCTATGCTAGCATACATGTACAATAAAGAGGAGCTTTGGTTGCTCGAGTTGGGCTCTAACCCAAGAGATTTAGCCCTCTGAGTTAACTCAGTGCTGGCTCAAAACAAAATTCATATTTATTATAAAAACCATGGATTACATAACAAATTGTCACAAGTCTTGCAGCTCATAAATAAAGTAGAGTTTTACAATATGAATTCGAATCCTACTGAGGTCCTAAGCCTCTCTACTTATACATCTGAAGTCTCCAACGACTTCCTTCCCATTAGGGAGGTTTGGCTCCCCACTCAAGATAAACTGGTTTTTGTCACTTTCACTTGCTCGATTGTCTTTTAGTCGTCATGATTTGGCTATTTGCACTTCGAGCTGATGAAGGAATATTCGAATGGAGGGGTAGTAAATGAGGAGGATTTACCTCCTATAATTCCTCTCTCTTGTCCTATTTGAGTTTTGACCAAGGTATTTGCCACAGTTCCTTGCTTTTATCCTTATTCCTGCATTATTCCTTGCTTTTATCCTTTATTCTTGCATTACATGCACATTAGACTACAAAGAAAAATATCCAACTCTAACTCATCTCATAAGCAAAATATAATCAAAAGTATGCAATAAGTTGTGAGAATAGTTGGTTTGACTAAGCTAGGAGGTGAATTAAGGTCAATTAAGGCCCATATAATTACCCAATGATGAGGCTCATCAAGCAGGTCAAAGTTGTTGTTAGTGGAAGGTTACTTCCCCGAGGAGTTGGGCTATGAGGGAGGGATTTTAGGGCCCTTACACTTGCCTCTAGCTTTTATGAAGTTGTCATTGTTAGGGGAAGATATAGGATCAGGGTTAGCATTCACACCCATAAGAGGGAAATTAGGGTAAAGATGGTCATATTGGTGGCACCATTGACAATGAAAGGGGATATGCTTGTAATGCAAGGTCTGGTTCTAGAGGCCATCTTGGTAATAAATATTTATGGACTCTGGGAGCAGCTCTGATATATTCATTTAAACATAGATACATACATAATAAATTACATGGGTTGTTTTGTTTCCTTCAAAGATTTGAATAAATGTCCAAGAGAGATTCCAATACCAACTAGAATTTTCTCTTCCCAAAATTCCTGCTATAATGAATACATCCTAATCTAGACTAGAGTTGTGTGAAATATTCCTTATTGAGCACACATGTTTCCATTTAGAAGCAAAGAATAACCTAACCGAGTTGAAAATGTATGGTCCATTTTTGAAGACTCGAGTTCTATCTTTAATATTGGTGAATATTATGGTAAAAAACCTTTGGCTCACAATTCAAGTTTAATCTTCCCCTTGGGTTTCCATTTTAGCTAGATCCAGTGGGAGAGTTCTTTCTTTCAAGGCCAAATGCTAATAATTTTTTCGATTAGGGTGTGATCCCACATGTATTGGATATATTCTTTGATACGCCTAATTGGACTTCAAATTTAGGGTGTATTGTTGCTTTGGGAAGACAACACCCAAGCATTCATTTCTGTGACTAAGTATTGGCTGCAAGAAATTTTGTAGTTTCCCATTAGGGTTTTGGGAAAAAACATTGGGGTTAGAAGCAAAAGTTTTTCCAAATTGATGATTATATCCTGCTAGAATCCTACTATAAGAAGGAGATCCACTCCTTCCACTTGAGTTAGTCATAAGAAGAGTGGTTGAAGAGCCACACGAAACATAATTGTTGGGTTTAGTTCTTCATTATTATTATTATTAATATATAAGTTAGCTACGTTTATTGTGTAATATAATATATCTTTTAATTATGTGCTATAAAAAAATGATAATATTTTCTATATAAATATATATTTGTTAATTTTTTGTTTTTACAATTTAAAAAAATTATATATTATTATTACATATACAAATGTTAGATATATACAACTTGAGTGGTTTAATGGTTAAGAGCATGTGTTTCCTCCTAATAGGTCACAGGTTCAAAACCAGAGGGGGTTAGAGTATGTATGCCTTCGTAGAATTAACAGTCAAATCGCTTCGCGGAGGTGGGTCCCTTGTCCCACAAACAAGAGAATCTCATACACCAATTTGGCGTCTAGCGGTGGGTCCCTTGTCCTACAAATAAGGGGGTCTCATACACCAATTTGGTGTCCCCACAAACAAGGGGTTCTCATACACTAATTTGATGTCCCTTGTCCCACAAACAAGGGGATCTCATACACCAATTTGTTGTCTAGTGGTGGGTCCCTTGTCCCACAAATAAGGGGGTCGCATACACCAATTTGATGTCCAATTTGGTGTTTGGCTGTGAATCCCTTGTCCCACAAACAAGGGGTCTCATACACCAATTTGATGTTTGGCTTGGTCGCGACCTTAAAAATTAGATACTTATAATAATTTCATATAATTTATTTTTATATTTAATAAAAATATTTTATATTTATTTTATGTTGTAGATTACTATTAATTACCATACTATTATATTATAGATATAGATATGATTTTAATTATATATTATTCAAAAATATTTTATCTTTAATTTATATTACATTTTT
This sequence comes from Pinus taeda, assembly GCA_000404065.3. Taxonomy (NCBI): domain Eukaryota; kingdom Viridiplantae; phylum Streptophyta; class Pinopsida; order Pinales; family Pinaceae; genus Pinus; species Pinus taeda. Next base: position 379,054 of record APFE030557760.1, on the reverse strand, counting down.
TATTATTATTTATATATAAATCAATTATATATTATAATTACATACAAAAGTTTTAAGTTAGATTATTATTAGTTCAAATAATATAAAATTTAGACTTTATAATATTGAAAATATAAAATATTTTGATAATAATAATGATAATGATGATGGTTAACGTCCTCTGAGACCAAATAATGATCTATTGGACCTAAGAAGACAAATTATTTATTTTGATTTAAGATTTTATTCCTATGCTCAAAAAGCTTGGAGAGAAGCCTCCCGAGTTCACTATAATTTTGGCATTTTAAAAGGCTAGGAAAGTCAGTATTGTAACAAAGGTTGTGAAATTGAGATCTAATGTGGTTGTAAGCAGGGCACTCTAAGAGGAAGTGGTTTTCATCCTCGATACTCCCATTCTCACAAATATGGCAGATCCTTTCCATCCATGGCGTTTTAGGAACTGCCCAACGCCCTGTTTCACTATGGAGCTCATGAGAATTCGTTCTAATCTTTGCCATATTAATTTTCTTCTCTGAGCTAGTTAAATAGAGAGATACTTTTGATCTTCAAGAGTGGGGTTGATGAAATAATATTATTAAGAGAAAAAGTTTTTTAATTTTTAAAATTCTAATATGTTTTTAATTTTTAAATTAACTTTAAGAAAAATGCATATAATAATTTAATATTAATCTTAATTCTTAAATTTCCTCTTAAATGATTAATATTTATTTTCCTCCTAACTTAAACTTTCATAACTCGTTTTCTATATTTTCATTCATTAAAAAATTTATCATGATAATATCGAGAGGAATATTATTAATATGGTAAGTAAAACGAACATACGATAATTTAATATTAATCTTAATTCTTAAACTTATTAAATCATTAATCTTTTATCATGGCTATGTCAAAAAAAACAAAATTGCTAACGTGAGAAGTAAAACACTTATATAACAACTTGACCGAAAGAATTTTTTGTCAAACCTATATAATAACTTTAATGTTAATTTAAATTCTTAAATTTATTTATTAAATGATTAATTTATTTTTCTTTTAAATTAATAATTTTAAAATTTATCTTCTATTTTATATGTACGGTTTATTTAAAATCGCATCATGTATCCCAGGCTTAAATATTTTTTTTCCAAAAGTTTTTTGTTTCATGATTTATGTAATCTTTACTGGTTAATAAATTAAATGGTTTATAAATATTTTGATGATTATTAGTATTTATTAATCTGTTAGTTTTATGAATTTATTTAAACAAGTTTTTATCATGACCATGTTAAAATGAAGATTACTATTATTATAAATAATGCACTCATACAATAATTTAGTAATTTTATTTTCTAAATTTTCTAATCCAATATATTTATAATTTACTTTCTATACTTTCATGAATTCATTGAAACAAATTTTAATCATGATAATATCAAAATTAAGATTATTAAATGAGCATGATTAATTATATTAATAGAGATGTCTATTTTAAAATAGGGTTTTTAGAATTTTAATTTAATTATTAGATGGATGGTATAGATTATAACCTGGATGGAATATTATAAAGTACTCTTAATAGTAATCAAAAGTTGCTATTTTATGCCATTTCTATCATTTTAATTAAATTGAATAATGAAAAAAAATATCGTATGAACATGAGCTATGGTTTTTGTGTAGTATGAGTCTTTACCATGGTATTGTAACAAAACCAGTTTACAAGTTAAGAATCACCCTGATAAAGTGAGAATCAATTTCCATGATTAAGAATCGTGTTACATGTTTTTCTATATATATGTTTAACTCATAATAATAATTATTATTAATTATAATAATAATAATAAATTGTAGTTTAGTTAAATTTTATTTTGGCAATGTGAAATATATTTTTTTAAAGTGGGAAAATCTATTATCACTCAATTGTCAAATCAATAGTGGGGCAACTATCACTATCTATTATGCACAAATGCAGGGTGAGTCATCTCTTTTATTCAAGGCAAAACCATGCCACCTTGAATTACCCTGTTGGTGGACCATAAAGAGATAAGTTTTCATTACCATGCCACCTTGAATTACCCTGTTGGTGGACCATAAAGGGATAAGTTTTCATTCCTCTAAATGCATTTAGGGATTAGACCGTTAACTTGTTTCCTTACATTCCAAAAAATCAACTTTTAATCAAATACAATTTTAAAACACATTCCACCTCAAAACAATGTAAAATATATTATGAAATAAATATTTATTAACCAATATATTAATTAGGCTAATATTATAAATAAAACATTATTTCTCCTTAATCACACCATCATACTTCATTAATAAAAAAATAAATATGTTCACATTAATTGTGAGGTTCCTTGTCATACTCACCTCCTATTCTCATGCTTTTCTTTATTAATCATTTATTTTAATCCATAGACCCACAGGCCTTCCATGATATTTGTAAACGCCCATCACCAATTAGCTATCCAACAAGCTGTTACATTTAATACTAATTGCCACTTACAAGCAAGAAAACTAATTTCTTAAACCGAAAGTGTTTCAAGCGAGCGACAAGGTGATGTATGAGACTTAAAATGTGGATGTCATTATCCCACTACGATTACATTCATATTCTGAAGCCCAACGCACTTAACCACCATGGACGTCGTTATGGCCATTTAAGTAAAGCCACCTGGATTGATGACACACCTCCTTTAATGTATTTAATAACCATTATTCAGAATATGATAAATATAGCATTTCCTAGAAGCCCCTAATAATGAGGGAAAGTTGCTAATTTAAAGAACTAATGATAATAGCTTAATTAAATTTTAATATCTGGTCAGCAATATTTTGTTTCACAGCGCGGGACGTTACATTTGAAAATACAAGAAGCATAAATCGCATAAGAAAGATTTCTGCCAACGCGTTTCGAACCAACCAATGTGGTCCATCGTCAGGACAAGTTGAAAATACAGATCTAGCTCAGCGTTTTAAATAGTCCAGGCAGAGACTCCAACGGCTAAAACACTTTAACGGTTACTTTGCCAATCACGAACCCAGTCAAACTTCCTCTATATAATATTATTAACTTCTGAGCTAGGTTAATCTCGTGGAAATAATTCATTTATTTAATTTCAAATATTACCTTATTAAAATATATATATATATATATATGTTAATATTTATTTAATTATTTCATTAAATTTAACTTAAATATATATGTATAATGTATTATTTATTGTTATTAACTTATTTCTGATTAATTTATAATTAATTTTATAGAAGACAGTTAAATTGAGTAAAAATAAAAATTAATTTATTAATTTATTAAATTAATAATGTGTTATACTAAGATTATAAGTGTAAACTATTAATATATATAATCAATACTATAAAGATAATTAGTTAGTTAATACATAAATGCCCTAAATAAAAATACTAGGGGTTATATGATATGAGTTAATTTATAAAGAAAAAGGGTTAAATTAGGGTAATTATATATAAATTAATTTTTATAATGTTATATGTATAATAATATATATAATTAATAATATTAAAATAAATATTAATTGATCAATATATTTAGATTAGTCAAAAAAGCCCTAAATAATACTATTATGTTATGGTTATACTACTACTTAATTAAATGAATATTACTAGAACTAAATGCTTATGAAATAAAAGACTGTTAATTGCATTGTCAATTGTTTTAATATTGTTTTTAATAATATAAGTAATAATTAATGAATAATTTATGCTCAATTTTAATAATTTCTTCATAAAAATGATATACTGCTCAAGAGGAGGAAAATCCTACGAAGAACAACGCTGCCACGCAGTTATTAATTTATAAATTAAAATAAATTAATTTTAATTTTACACCCCCAATTTAAACTGTCTTCTGATAAAATTAATATAAATTCAATCAGAAATAAGATTAATAACAATAAATAATACATTATACATATATATTTAAGTTAAATTTAATGAAATAATTAAATAAATATTAACATATATATATATATATATATTTTAATAAGGTAATATTCGAAATTAAATAAATGAATTATTTCCACGAGATTAACCTAGCTCAGAAGTTAATAATATTATATAGAGGAAGTTTGACTGGGGTTCGTGATTGGCAAAGTAACCGTTAAAGTGTTTTAGTCGTTGGAGTCTCTGCCTGGACTATTTAAAACGCTGAGCTAGATCTGTATTTTCAACTTGTCCTGACGATGGACCACATTGGTTGGTTCGAAACGCGTTGGCAGAAATCTTTCTTATGTGATTTACGCTGAAGCTCTCCTTATAACTATGACAAATCACAGAAGTCTCAATTCTACAATAATACAAGAAGCAGTAAACAGTGATCTCTCTTCTATCTAGGACTGCGCCGTTGTCGGTGGCAAGAGCTAACGTGCATGCTAGAGTGCATTAAATGTCCTGCTACATGCATTTTCGTTAGCTCTTTAACATGCGTGCACAGTGATAATAAATAAAAAATACATGCGTGTGTTAAAGAGTTAATCGGGGCGTATGTAGCCGGGCATTTAATGCCATATAGTATGTCGGCTAGCTCTTGCCGTTGTCGGTCACCAGGATAAACTGTACACTAATTATATTTAAATCAGTTTAGGGGTTTATTATATATTCTAATAGAAGGGAGATGTATATTTTTTTGTTGAGATGTATGATTTTGTTGGGGGTATATTTTGAAGTTTGATATATGTTTTTTTTAAATTAAAAAAAAAAAATTAAATAAAAACATTAAATAAACACAAAAGTATTATGAAACATTAATAATCTCAGTTTCATTAGTCATACTAAAGAGAACTGATAAAGATATTTTACTCTCTCAATTATAAATAAAGTATTTTATGTCAAATATAATAAAAAAATAAATATTAAAGTATTTCAAAAATCAATGATCTTGTTCAGAAGGCTATGCTAAAGAAAAGTGGTAAAAGTATTTCACTCCTCTCAAACATAAATAAAATATTTTCATATCTATATAAAACAATATAATCTTATATCAACTTTATAGAGAAATATAATTAAAAGTGATTATATATATATATATATATTAATATATATATAAAAATAATTGAATTCTTTTTTAATGGTTACTATTGTATGCCTAAGTAAATTTTGAAGAGATCAGATTAATTTTATATATTCAAAAAAGCAACTTAAACAATGAAAAATTATATATAATTTTCCCAAAAGATCAAACTTGTAGAAGTGAAAACATTTTATTCAAGTTTTATATGTATATGTATATCTATCTATCTATCTATCTATAAGTTTCTAGAGGGATCAAATTTAACTAGGTGCAAACATTTTATTCAAATTTCGCACCCTAAAAGAGGTTTGCACATCAAGGGATTTGATCTCTCTCAACTCTTGCTAGATCCATGGTTAAGATGGATCTATACTTGTTATAGCTAAGGTTCATAGACAAACATGGGCATCATATCAATGAACCAATTGTTTTTCATCTAGATGAAATGTTTTTATGTTTTTTTTTTGGGTAACTAGGTTGAGCCTAGGCCAAGTGTTTGTGTATGGTCAAGCCTAGTTCATAGAGAAACATGGGTGTCGTATCAATGAACTAATTATTTTTTTTTCTCTGCAAAGACTAATTCTATTAACTGAAAACTAAAATAATATTACAAGGAGTTGAGGCCTCGGATGACATCACCCAAGAGCACTCAACCCAGCGAAACTGCCCCAGTATAGGGAGAACTTGGGAGAACCGGTTATAGAAAACTTGAGAACAGAAGTAGAAACCAGAAATTGACCAGCAGAACATAAGAAGAGACCCGACAGCAAGACATAAACATTCTCTAGCTACCCAGAAGATCTTTAGATTTCCACTGCCTGAGAGGAATAACAAAACCATCCGGCTATTGATGTTGAACCAGAACTGCAATCAAAACCACCTGAAGTTGATCATATGGGACATCAGCAAGACCAAAAGGATTGGGCAGGCCTAGATGGCCTTATACAACCACGTCCTCACTTGGAGGCACCTCCACCAGCGGACACGCAATGCCAGTCCGCATATCTTCGGTTCCTGCTTTCTCGCCCTCTTGGATCGCCGTGGGGTGATGAGTGGCCATGGAATTGCCTTCCCCGTCCACCAGGACAATGGCTTCAGGAGGCAGAGTAGCGAGAGAGGCAACGCCCCTGTCGAGCATTTTTCCTTTTTTATTCTTCGGACTTCCCTCTGCCAAAAACGGCTCATTACTCTGAGAAGGCTCAGATGCCACACGCACCATAGGTTGAAGCTGGTTTTCTTCTTTAGAGAGGATAATAGTGATATGAACGGTGATCATTGGCCTACTGAGATTGCTCTGAAACTTGAAGTGAGTGGTCTGAAACGCATTGTTCGGAATCGGCCTGCGAGCAGGGCTAATAGGAGGCGAATCCACTAGAGAGGAGGGGATATTAACAAGAGGCAGGGAAAGATCCACGGAATAGATAGCCTTCGAACACCTCCAGATACCTCGATGCCCCCCGGAGCAACTCCTCATACTCTGGCGCACCATGTTGAGGGGATGAGGGAGAGGCACAGTAAGATTAGGGGCAGTGTCGGGATGGCAAAAATACAGCACACGGAGCCACTTCAATCGCACAAGACAGGCCTGAGAGAACGATGAGGGCGGCACAAATCGAACCTTAGGGCTAATAGAGAGCCTAACTTTGATTGTAGAGACTATCCTGCAATCAAGACCCTTAGCATAACAAGACCACAGACAGGAGGGCGAAGTGCAGATAGGAAGCTTGCCTCTGTTAACAGAGACCTACTTTCCACCAAGACCCACAACAAGCCCAAGCCTAGAGCACGAAGGCTCAACACTAATTGTGGGAAGGATGATCCAAAGCACCATAATTATAATAGCCATAGTTTCCCCTTGGACGAAGCGAGCCATTAATACAGAAATCCTACCAAATATGCCTCTCTTAAGGTTATCCATCTTGTGCCAGATGAAGTCCTGGGATGCCACGCTTATCTGCAGCTGGCAGTACCATACTTGTCCGTCAATCATTAAGATCATTAGTTTTCATTAATTTCACCCGCATCCGGGTATCAATGAACTAATTGCTTTCATAATTGAATTTTTTTAATGGTTACTATTGTATGCCTAGGTATATTTTGAAGAGACCAGATTAATTTTATATATTCAAAAGAGCAAATTAAACAATGAAAAACTATATAATCTTCCAAAAAGATCAAATCTGTAGAAGTGCAAACATTTTATTCAAGTTTTATATGTATCTATCTATTTATCTATCTATAAGTTTCTAGAGCAATCAAATTTAACTAGGTGCGAACATTTTATTCAAATTTTGCACTCTAAAAGAGGTTTGCACCTCAAGGGATTTGATCTCTCTTAACTCCTGCTAGATCTGTGGTTAAGATGGATCTATACTGGTTATAGCTAAAGTTCATAGACAAACATGGGCATCATATCAATGAACCAATTGCTTTTCATCTCGATGAAAATGTTTTTATGTTTTTAAGTTTTTTTGGTAACTAGGTTGAGCCTAGGCCAAGTGTTTGTGTATTGTCGAGCCTAGTTCATAGAGAAACATGGGTGTCGTATCAATGAACTAATTGCTTTTCATTTGGATGTAAATCTGGATGAAAATATTTTTATGTTTTTTTTTTGGTAACTAGGCTAAGCCTAGGCCAAGTGATTATGTCCAGTCGAGCCTAGATGGCCCTTTGGGAAGTTTAATTTCCCCAAAGTGACTACCTTTCCTCAACCCCTCCCCATGAGGTTTGAACTTGTGACCTAGCGGGGACTAAACCCCAGGTAAACCAAGTGATCCACACCTCATAGGTATCTAGTTGTAAATGTTATTTACACTCATATATTATTTCTCGTTTGGTAGTGCCAATTGTGGTTATATGTCTAGATAACTTCTTAAACAAAGTATAAATATATATCATGTATTATTTTGATCGACAATAATCGTCCAAAAATATTTTAAAAGGTGGATAAACAGGTTATTTTTATTGTTGATTAGCTAAAATGTTTGAAATTTATCTTCATATGAAAATATTAGAAAAAAGGTAATAGAAATATTTTTTTATATCATGCTCACGGGGCATAGAATAGATGGTCATAGAGTGTTTTGTTAAGGCACTTTGTGGTGTAAAAGTTATTGGTTCGAAACTTTGTAGGCAAAAATCCAATCATGCTAAGGGAATAGTATAGACTACCCTAGATGTAATTCCTAAATTTTTTAATTATATAAATATGAAAAATACTATTGGTTTTACAATTAATATATATATGGTTTTGTTAAGATACATATGACTTAGAAATAATATATATTAAATAAATTTTATGTAGCAATTTGACAAAACCATATAAACATATCCTTATGTTAGGATAACAAAGTGATAGGATGGGAGGTTTTATGGGTGTTGGTGCTAGTAACATAAACATTTTTATTACTTTTGTTGTGGCTCAAAATCATGGTGGTTTTTGTTTGGATATTGTATATAAATGTGATAATGAATTTATAGGTTAGATACAATTGGCTTATAGTTTATAACAAAGTGATAGGATGGGAAGTTTTATCGGTGTTGGTGCTAGTAACATAAACATTTTTATTATTTTTGGTATGGCTCAAAATCATACTTTTGGTATGGCTCAAAATCATGGTGGTTTTTGCTTGGAGATTGTATATAAATGTGATAATGAATTTATAGGTTAGATACAATTGGTTTAAATTTTGTGTTTTTTAATGTTAGTTAGATATTAATTTCATGTTTTGAGATATAATAAATTATTTAATAAATTTTTAAATTTAAATTTATAAGAAATATTTTTAGAGTGTAAATGTAATTTTTAAATAGTATTCTTGTAATATTAACCAAACTTATTTTTTTTTTCAAATAATATTTATTTGAACAAATATATTTTCCACTTTAATGTTAAAACATTAAATAAAATGCGAAATGTTTTACTAACTCAAATACAACTTGCATTTCTAAACCCAGGGAAAAAACTATATTTATTTTTTAAAACAAAACCCTATTTTAATGAAAATTTTCAAATATGAATAAGACCACCTTTAACTTGTAATGAGACCATTTATGGAATTTGTGAAAAACATTACTCATTTTACATGTGAATATTTGTGATATCTTGCTGAAAACACTATCTGCTTAAAACTTTACTTCAACTATGATTGAGAACTTTACTTCAACTATGCTTGTGTTTATCTTATTGGTTGAATCATAGTTATATAACATGGCATAAAACATTATCACCTTTAAAACTTTGTTATGCCATGTTTTCTTTTTATTTTTTTTATTTCAATCTCAAGTCAATAAAGAAAGGTATATAATATATGCTTATTTTTATTTAATTGGGTTGCTAACATGATGGATTAGCAAGCACTAGCACTATGACAATAAATAGACATCAATCGATGTGACTTGGTTTTCACGAAAACAAGGCACCAAGTTGGTTTTCGTGGATTAATGTGATTGGGTTTCTACAATAAATGTAGTAACCTAATAGAGAAAGCATGATTGTTCAATTAAATACAAAAGATCAAGAGGTTCAAACAAGGAGTATGGTGAATAATTGTATAATTAATGCATTAAATTATTTATAAAGTGATCATGCAAGGAAATTAAGTGAACATGACTAACATTCATGATTATATTTTGGAATTATATAGAAATCATTTACACTATTATTAGAGGTGTTTCATATGGTATGGAGTGTAGAAAATTTAATGGTAGGTTAACTCGATAATGCAATATAAATCAAAGCAGAATATTATAACTTACTTCTATTATCAATTTGCGAAAGCTTAAAGATCGAGATGAACAATATAACCAGAAGAAGAAGAGTCAATGGCACAATACACATGAAAATACTTTGGGGAAAGCCTCAGCTAAAAAACCCCACACTGTTGTTTATCATACATGATGGAAATACATAGGAATTATACAAAGTCTTAGCTCTCACAGCTAGCCAACTCTTAGTACAATCCTCACAGATGCTCATAGGCAATCTGAGCTTCTCTCCAACCTTTCTCTTTTCCCTTCAAGCTCCTATTTCCTTGCGTTATTCCTTGTGGATGATCTCCTATTACCAAGTGGATGATCTTCCTCCAAAACTTTGCAATCCTCAAGGATAAATCCTTGACTGCATGCATGAGTTTTCTCTTTGAGAAAACACATGCAACTGATAGTACATTGTCCTTGACTTTAATCTCAACTGGGTCTTTCTTAGAATAGACATGCATGAGTTTTTGATGAGAGAATCTTCAGTTAATAGGAGTAGCACTAGTTGAGTGCATGCATGCATGAACTAACTGTTAACTCACTATTAGTTCCTCGAACAATTTGGAACTAATTTAACTGGACTTAACTCAGTAAACTGAGTTAACTAATTACAAATCAAATATAACTCAATCTTATCTCCTTAATTTGAGGGATAACTCTTGCATGACTTCAGAAAGACTTCTAACTGGAATTTCTCCAACTAATTAATTTAAAATAAATTAATTAATTATTTCCAAGTAGCTGTTAAGACTAAATTCGATTTTAATTCACAATTTAATTCAGGGACAAATTAAATTGGAATATTCTTGTTGCCACATTTCAACAATCCCTCTCAACAAGAAAGGGATTATCTGCCACCCCGATCTTGTCTCTATGGAACTCGAACTTACTCTTTGACAATGCCTATGTCAAAATGTCAGCATCTTGCTCCTCTGTCAAAATATATTGCAATAACATGATCCTCTCGACCTGTGAAAAGCCACGGGCAATAAATCTTGCCTTATGCTTCTCCACACTACCATCAACAGCTTGCTTTACCTTGTAAAGCCAATGGGAACTCACAATTGACTTGTTATCCGTTCTCGGAACCATGTCGCAAACACTGTTACGAACTATGGAGTCATACTCCTCCATCATATCATCAACCCAAATCAGGTACTACACTGCTTCCTCAAAGGAAGATGGCTTGGTCTCAACACATTTCCCAGCAAGGGCCATGTATCCAGTGTACCTCTCAGGTGACCTCTTTTGTCTACGTTGAGAAGATGTTGCTCCCACATTCTCTCTTGCATCCTCCAACAATCTGTTAGCTTCTCTTCTACACTTCCGTCCATCTCTGGAATACTTTGCTTGAGTGGATGTCTCCACTCCTAAAACCTTTGCATGCGGCTGCTTCGCATCAATATGAGACTCTCCTCCTTAGGAACCAACTATTCCTCCACAATTTGTATTTGGAGCTCCCTCTCAAGGGAAACTTGCATGGCCTTCTGCTCATCAAACTTGAGATCTCTATGAACCACTGTCCTCCGACTGGTAGGCAAGTACACCCGATAGTTGTGAGGTGTAACAGTGTACTCCACAAATATCCCCAACTTTGCTGTTAGCTCAAGCTTCTTTCGTGCATCCTTTGTTACATGGTAATATACCGATGAGTCAAATATCCTGAAGTGAAATACATCTAGTCTCTTACCGGAGAAAGCTTCCTCTGGTGTATTCATCCCAAGTATGCGATGCAGGCTTCTATTCTACAAATAGACCGTTGTGTTGAATGCCTCAGCCCACAAGTGAAGTGGTAGGCCTTGGTCATGCAACATTGCCCGTGATGCCCCTACAATAGTTCTGTTCTTCCTCTCAGAAACCCCATTATGTTGTGGGTTATGAGGTGTCGTCAACTCTTGTTTAATTCTTTCCGCTGTGGAGAAGTCCTTAAACTCTTGAGAGAGATATTCTCCACCGGTGTTGCTTCTCAAGGCGTTGATCTTCTTCCCTGACTCTTTCTCGACCAAAGCTTTGAACTCAGGAAACTTTGTGAAGGTTTGGTCCTTCTTTTGCATGAAATAAATCCAGCATTTATGAGAATAGTCATAAATGAAAATCACATAATACCTTTGCTTCGTTGTGGATGTCGTTGAGAATGGTTCACACACATCAGTATGAACTCACTCTAAGATAGCCTCTGCTCGACTGTCTCAATCATGAAAGGAAGACTTGGTGTACTTTCCCAAGGTAGAACGTTTGCATGTGTCAACTTGCTCAAGTTTACCTTTGGGAAGTCTTGTAGATATCTGATGCATTATCTTCAAAGCCCCATGATGCAAATGGCCCAACTGCCTATGCCACAACTCGCCAATGTCTTGGCTTTGCACCAATTATGATTTTGTACTCAATGCTGCACAATCATCTACCTCTAGCTTATAGAGATTCTTCACCCAAATCCCTATCCTCTTGGTCTAACCTGTGGCTATGTGTCTTAGGAACGTCTTTCCTTTACTGAAGATAACATTGTAGCATTTTTCCTCCAACATCGCGACCGTTACCAAGTTCTTCTTTAGTCCAGGCACATACATCACATCAGTCAAGGTGAGAGGAGCTCCATGCTCCCTCTAAAAAGCAACTATGCCCACTCCTGAAACACTATACCTTCCATTGTCACCCATCTCTATGTGCATCTTGAGGTCTTTTTCCTCCAAGGCACTGAATAAATTTTTATCACCAGTTATGTGGAATGAGGCTCCACTGTCAAGATATCAGACACAACCCATCATCGATGACACCATGCATGTGATGAGGGTAAAGTCCATTTCGAACTGAGAGGCTAATGCCTCACCCTATGATCCTTCTGAGGATCCCTTCTTGGACTTCCTCGATGGGAAATTAGTCGCATAATGCCCCATCTTGTGACAATTAAAGCATCTTACTTTAGACATGTCACCCTTCTTCCCTCCATGAGAAGAATTCGATTTGAAATGGGAAGCCTTCCCCTTCCCTTTCCTTGCCTTACTTGCTAAGGCCAGATTTTCTTCTTCATCATTCTTGGATGAAGAACCATCTCGTGTGCTCCTCCTGATCTCCTCCTGCATAAGATCTGACCACAGTCGTTCCCAATTCCACAGTTTCTCCCTTCCATTCAGAGAGTCCTGGTAGCTATTCCAACTCTTTGGAAGGCCAAGGAGAGTGAGGCTCACCATATCATCATTGGCAATAGTTATTCCCACACTGCCAAGCTCATCTCTGCAGGTGGTGAGCTTGTTCAGATATGTGGAAATAGTATTGCCCTTCTCCATCTTGATTCTTCTAAGTTTATCCTTAAGCACCAATTTCCTTAGGTCGCTATTGTTCTAGTAGAGGTCCTTCAATGTCTTCCACATTGAAAATGGAGTATCCTTCCCATGGAGACTCGAGACAATATGGTCTTGAACTCCCTCAAGGATGGTCCATCTCACCTTCGCCACACACTTCTTCCGCTCAGCTAACTCTTGTGCATTAGTTGAAGCTGGATTTGGGATTTCTTGATCAATGAATTCCTTCAAACCATTGTCTTCTAATACAACCTCCATTCTATCTTTCCATGCTATTTAATTCGAGCTACCTTCCAAGGCATACTCAAATCTCAAGCCATAGAACGCCATTGGCCAACCTTGAAGTATGATATGAATTCGATTTGCACCTGCAACCCCGAACTTCAGTATACTATTCACAGCTTCGATACCATGTAGAAAATTTCTACAAATCCAGCTCTGATATGATAGAAAATCTTATGGTAGGTTAACTCGATAATGCAATATAAATCAAAGAAGAATACTATAACCTACTTCTACTATCAATTTGCGGAAGCTTAAAGAATGATTTGAAAAATATAACCATAAGAAGAAGAATCAATGGCACAAAACACATTAAAATACTTTGGGGAAAGCCTCAGCTAAAAAACCCCACAGTATTGTATTATCATACATGTGGAAATACATAGGAATTATAAAAAGCCTTAGCTCTCACGGCTGGCCAACTCTCAGTACAATCCTCACAGATGCTCAAAAGCAATCTTGGCTTCTCTCCAACCTTCCTCTCTGCCCTCCAAGCTCCTATTTCCTTGCGCTATTCCTTGTGGATGATCTCCTATTACCAAGTGGATGATCTTCCTCGAAAACTGCGCAATCCTCAAGGATAAATCCTTGATTACATGCATGAGTTTTCTCTTTGAGAAAACACATGCAACTGATAGTACATTGTCCTTGACTTTAATCTCAACTGGGTCTTTCTCAGAATAGACATGCATGAGCTTCTGATGAGGGAACCTTCAGTTAATTAGAGTATCACTAGTTGAGTGCATGCATGTATCAATTGACTGTTAACTCACTATTAGTTCCTCAAACACTTTCGAACTAATTTAACTAAACTTAACTCAGTAAATTGAGTTAACTAATTACAACTCAAATATAACTCAATATTATCTCCTTTATTTAAGGGATAACTCTTGCATGACTTCAGAAAGAATTCTAACTTGAATTTCAATAAATTAAATAATTATTTCCAAGTAGTTGTTAAGACTAAATTCGATTTTAATTCACAATTTAATTCAAGGACAAATTAAATTGGAATATTCTTGTTGCCACATTTTAACATGAAATGTGTGTTGTGATACCTAACCTTGGATGTATATTAGTGGACATACACATCATAGATAACTTAACTTATTTATGGATTATTAGATTTTGATTTGATTCTTGTATTATCTACTTTTTTAAGAGGTTGGAATTTTATGTGCTTGGCAATAATCTTCATGAGGGGCACATGGAGGGCCTGGTTGTCTACTTGGGAGGATAATTTATTTAGAGGATATTTGGAGAATTTATGAGCAGGGCATTGAGAACTAGGTAGCATAAGATAACTTGGTTTCTTACATAGAGGTTTGTGCTTGAATTGAGGATATTCTTAAGTTGAAGAGCATTCATGGGATTTTGGTTGATTTAGAGGAGCTCAAAGATTAGTAGGTAGAATTGGAGGATTGAATACTTTTGGAGAGGAGTACTGGACCATGTGTTATGGAGTGCTCATCTTTGGACCCTTTCTTGATGCACAAGCTTACCTTGGATCTTGACAAATGTCATCTTAGAGTGAGAGCATTCCACCTATGAATCAATCCAGTGATTAGTTAGGCTTCTTGAGATAGTTACTTATAGACTTTTTCCACTTTACTATTATGGCCCTCCATCATCTATTAGATATAAATGGTGGAGAGTATTTATCTTTTTTATTTCATCACATCCACATCATGTTTAATATATGTGTGAAAATTGACATATTTCATGGATAGTTCTTCTTCATTATACTTTGCACTCATGTTTAGCGCACTAGGGTCCTTGTGTTGATTTGATGAGTGTGTTAGTGTTAGGGTATTCCCAAGGAAAACATGTAATGATAGGGTTTGGTGGAAACCCCAAGCGATCAAAGAGAACACTTGCTCTTGTGGTTCTTATGAGAGAGGAAAAACAATTGTGGCATAATAAATCAAGGACTTCTTGAACTATTATGTGTGGATACTTGGTAGTGGTAGACTATTTTGTACGCCTTTGTGTGCAAGTGTAGATGGCCAAGAGGATTCGTTCGTGTGTATGATTGCTATTTGTGGATATCTAGTGGAGTGACCAAATTTGGTTGGGAGTGAATCCTAGATAGGATTTGGTGACTAGGTTTTTAGTTGGTGTGATGTTATATTATTGGGGTTCCCCTAAGTAGGGCTTGGAGAGCATTGGTGAGTCCTTGCTTGTGATAATCTAGGACTATATTGTACTATCTTAGGATAATTCATTAGTATGCACACATAAATTCATTCTTATTTATATATATCAAGTATGCTTTAATTTCCAAACTTCTTATACTTGTAAATATGATCATCTAATGGTGAGCGAGTGATCTCTAAGGTTGTTTGTTACATATATTTGTCATGAATAATTGATTTTGTTTAGAAATTTAACAAACATGTAGAATCTAAGTGGGAATATTTATGGCTATAATAGTTTTGATGTCATTAAGTAAATTTCAAATATGTCATATGTTTGGATTTGTGCCCTAAGTGCTAGAAAAATATTTCCCTTGAAATAAGGATATTTGATGTTTATTTTCTTGGGTTGTCTTATGTATTTGATTGAATAGAATTGGAATACATATATTGATATAATATATATTTCATATTTAGCCATAAGGATGATAGTTCACAGAAAATAAATTTGATGAACCTGAAGGTTGTAGTGAAATTTTGAATTTGCACTTAGAGGCGATTCTTGAAATTTCCACATAGTATTGAAGTGGATTTCATTGAAATTTCTCCCATAATGAAGAGGTATTTGAGTATTTTGGTTGTTATATGCCAAAGAGGGGTTCTTTATCTATTACATATTGTTTGGTCTGAAATCCTAGTGTGTTTTCGAAGGAGTGCTTTAACCATAGAAGGGTATTCTAACCAAATTGTTGTTGATTTTTCTTTGAGACCAATTTAGATTTATAGGTATTACTACTCTTAGTATTAGGGAGATGAGGAGTTGGGCAATGATTTTTGGAAGTACAAATTGGAAAATGTTATTTGAAGATGTTGATTTTTGAGAGCATATTGAGAGCGTGATTATTGAATCTATTGATTGACAAAGTTAGTAGTGCATAATAAGGAGAAATAGTCAAAGATAATCTTTCTTGATTCTGTGAAGAATCATTTAATCACTCATATTATAGAGAATAAGACCATCAATGATATGTATGATTCTTTTGGTTGCATTATACTAGAGTGAATATATTTTAGGAAGACACTCTTGATAAATAAGATCTTGGTGATTGGAATGAGTGACATAGTTCTAGTGGTGAACTGCCTAGCCAAGGTCACATAGCCATGTTTCCATCCCACCATGTTTAATTTTGATAAGTGGATAAGTATTGATTTTTTTCTCAAAAGAGATATTAGACACTAAGGAGAAAATAAATGTATAAAGGATATGGGAACCAAAAGTTCAAAAGTTTTAGTATTAATAGAAAATTTTGGTCAATAATAATTTGAGCCAGAACTTCAGTCAAAACTTCAATACATACTCTATAGGAAGGAGTCTTTGGTTCGAAACCAAGCCATCACACCAATGAAGGTGTCATGGAAATACTTTGGAGCAAATGCAACATCATGGAAATTGGAGGATTCCATGAAAATGACATACCCATTTTTGTTTATCATACATAGCCTTTATTATAGATAATAGAACATTGAGGATGGTGTTCCTTTAAGGGAGAGGAGATTGTAACATCCCATTTTGAATCCTATTTTATGACCATAATTATCATTTGTGTTGTTGGAGTTTCTAGCATGGATAATTTGATAAACTTCTTGATTGATTTGATATGTTTTTTTTAAATATTGCCACAGTTGAATGAAGGAAGAATTCCTACATAGATTTATATTCCACGAGACTAAGTTATTGGGGAAATGGGGGAAATCTATTATAAGTAGAAAATATATTTAGATGTAGAGGTGTTGATGATGCAAAGGGAGATGATGAAGGAATGTGAAGGGAAAATGCTTGGTTGAGGTAGAGGAATGCAATATAGATACAATGTTGTGAGGACAAAGGTGGATGGGGTAGGAAAGGTTAGGTTGTGGATATTGGATTTCTATGCCTGGTGAATTCCAATAAAACATGCATGCTTATGGTTGTAAGGGAGAAAGAAGTTGAATTCGTTGATGCATTCCAGGGCTGCGATGGGAAGCTTAAACAAGAATTGATGGAATTTATTTCTAATTATATTGAACTGTTTTAGTAGCCGAAGGGATTACCTCCGAAGAGGGAAATCCAACATGAAATCCACCTATTCCATGATGCCCCTCTGCCAAATATCGACATGTACAGGATGTCAGCAATTGAAATGGAGGAGATCAAGAGGCAAGTGTAGGATTTACTGGACCAAGGCATCATCAAGCCAAGCTCCTCTCCTTGTGGTTCGTTGATTGTTCTAGTGCTAAAGAAAGATGACAGTTGGAGGATGTGCGTGGACTACCACGCGCTCAACAAGATATCGGTGAAAAATCGCTATCCCCTCCCATGCATAGATGATTTATTGGATCAATTAAAAAATGTTGTTTATTTCACAAAGTTGGATTTGCGCAATGGCTATCACCAAGTTATAATTGTGGAGCAGGACATGTGGAAAACCACTTTCAAAACCAAGCAGGGGCTGTTCGAATGGATGATGATGCCGTTCGAGCTTTGCAACACTCCAACCACCTTTATGCGGATTATGAATGATCTATTTCATCCTTTCATTGATGAGTTTGTTCTAGTATATTTAGATGATATACTAGTTTTGAGCAAGAGTTGGTTTGAACATGTGAGTCATGTAAAGAAAGTGCTTGATGTACTGAAGAAAGAAAAACTCTTTGTAAAATTGTCAAAGTGTGAGTTTGGGAAAACCTCTTTGGGTTACCTAGGTCATATTGTTGGTCATGATCAGTTAAAAATTGATCCCTCTAAAGTTGAAGCAATTGTAAATTGGCCTAAGCCTACTAGTGTAACTGAGGTCCGTAGCTTTCTAGGTGCAGTGCAGTATTGGAGGAGATTTATTGCTATTTTCTATGTTATTGCAGCACCTTTGCACACATTGACAAGTGTGAAACAAGTCTTCCAATGGGGAGGAAGACAACAGAAGTCCTTCGAAACATTAAAGGAAAAAATTAGCACCGCGCCAGTCTTAGTCTTACTCGATCTCCAATAGCCATTTGAGATCGAAACCAATGCCAACGATTATGCCATGGGAGTTGTACTGATGCAACAAAAGAAGCCAATTTGTTACCATTCTGAGAAGTTTTCTCAAGCTGTGATAAACTATACCACCTATGACAAGGAGTTTTATTCCTTGGTACAGAGTGTGAAAAAGTGGAAACACTACCTAATCGACAAGGAGACCATTATGCATACAGATCATCAGCCCTTGTAGTACGTCCAATCACAAACCAAGGTGCAATAATCTCATCATTTCAAGTGGATGGGCTTTCTTTGATAGTTTCATCTAGTAATAAAGTATAAGAAGGGAACTAGAAATAAAGTGGTCGATATGCTATCTCGCCCTCCTATTTCTGCTTCCGTTATTTTGCATAATGCTTTGTTATCTTTTGAAAGTTATGCTGAACAATATGCTAACGATGATGAATTTAAGGAGGTTTATGCAAAACTAACCCATGGTTCACAGGTGGACAACTATCACTTGCAGGGGAAATTGTTGTATCACCATGGTAAATTGTGTATTCCCATAGGAGAAAGAGTACATGTAATTCGAGAGGCCCACACCTCTCTTGTGTCTGGACATTTTGGTGTCGAGAAGACTTTATGTCATGTACAAAGATTTTGTTTTTGGCCTCATATGAAAAAAATTGTGACTCGCTATATAAAGGGTTGTGTGATGTGTTATGTTTTAAAGCCCTCTAATAGAAAACTTGGGCTCTACACATCACTCCCTATTCTGACTCATCCATGGGAAAGTGTGTCAATGGACTTTGTAGGTGGTTTACCTTTATCTAGGAAGATTCATGACTATTTGTATGTCATCGTTGACCATTTCAGCAATATGTGTCTAGCTCTTCTTGGACTCAGATTTGGACTCTCGCTTCCTTGGAGAGTTTTGGACCAGCTTGTGGAGGATGATGGACACTAAATTAAAAAGAAGCATGACATTTCACCTGCAGACTAACGAACAGACGTAGGTTGTTAACCATACCATGGCACATTTATTATGAGGCTATTGTGGGAAACATCCCAAGTTGTGAGATGAACATCTCCCCTATATACAAGATTCCTACAACCGAGCAATGCATTCATTGATGCAACGTTCACCATTTGAGACATGTTTTGGTTACCTACCAAAGGACCCTTTTGATATGGTCTTTGGAAGGGAGGATGGCTCTAGTGGACGTAATGATTGGGACAAAGCTCAGCAGTTCATTCAACGAATCCAATTGATTCACCAAGCAGTGCAAGAGTAGTTGGAAAAAAGTCAAGCCCATTATAAGGCTCGACATGATAAAAACTGAGTCGACCATCAATTCCAAGTGGGCGACAAGGTGTGGTTCCACATCAGCAAAGACAGGATGCAGAGAGAAGGAAAGAAGTTGTGGCCAATCCGGTATGGACCATTCACCATATTGGAGAAGATTGGGAACAATTCCTTTCGTCTTGACTTGTCGGTATATATGTAGATGTACTCAGTAGTGAATGTGGAGAACCTAAAGCTGTATGAACCACCTTTGATCATGGACATTGATAAGGTGGGTTGAGTTTCTACAGTCGATGATTTTGCACCAGAATATCTCGATGAGTTGACCGAAGACATCATCCTCAACAGAAGAACCAAGACTTCACGATGAGGAGATGTAGAATACCTTCGAGTTGGATTCAAGGGAATGCACCCTAGCAAGGCTAGATGGCTGGAGAAAGAGAAAGTGAGGGAACAATTCCCTCACTTGCCAATTGACTAATGAAAAGCTTTTGGTGGTCCAAAAGCTCCTCAATGGGGAGGATTGATCCAGGTGGACCTTTAGATACAATGGCATGGAAAAAATTAGAAATCAAATTGATTGGAATGAAGTCGACTCAAGATCAAAGTGTAGATCTCGTCATCCTAATTCCAACGGCGTGAACGACACTTCAATCCGAGTTCGGATGATGAAGTTATCACACAAGGAAGGCTGATTTGATCCTTAAGAAAATGAGGATTTTCCTTTGAAAATGGGTTTCAAGCCTTAAAGGAAAAATCGAAATTGGAGGACTTGTGGAGGTGGAATTAAGCTCTGTGCAGTGGAAGCCCCAATCAACAATCTCCGATCAAATCGGATCGGTGGATCGGAGGCAACCAGATCGAGGACTTATATATATTATATATTATATATATTATATATATATATATATATATATTATATATATATATTATATATAAATATAATATGATTAGTATTATATATCGGCGCGGGCATTGTGAGATCGGCGATACATGATCGAACGATCATTATCGGGGGATAATGAGAACGTCGTGTGATTGGCCGATTGCCAATATCGGTAAACTATATTACTATATATATATAATCATATTATATATATATCTAATATATATATATATATTATATATATATATATATATTATATATATATATAGATATATATATATATATATATATATATATAATATATAATATAAATATATAATATATATATATATATATATATAATATAACATATCGGCGAGCGGGCATTGTGATCGGCGATAACATGATCGACGATCATTATCGGGGCGATATATGAGGGAACGTCGATGTGATTGGCCGATGCCAATATCGGTAACCAGCGGTCAATCATCCCCGATAATCAGGACTAGACACCCCAGATATGGCGATTTGCGACCTTAGGTCGGACCCGATATGGAATATAAGCCTGATTTAATGATTTTTGAAGTCCGGGTAAATGGTTTTGGGGCGCATTTTCAGTATTTTCGGGATTTTTAGGCCTTATCGCCTCAACGATAAAATAATCATTTTAAGAGGCCGTTGCACACGCCGATCCTTCCACGACACCGACCTCCATTGTTGAACTAGACAAGCCTCAATTTGAATGGGATTTTGTCTAAAGAACCCATTATAAAACCCGATCAATGGAAAGAGAAAGGGAGGAGGAATTTTTGTTTTAGCACGTTGTTTTGTTGGCAGGAGGCCGAGAGAGCATCTTTGTCTGTGACTAGATAGTTTTTACATGACTCCAGCCCCTTTCATATCTGCAGATGCATTGGTGCTGCTTACCTCTCCATATAAGGCATCCATTTTACAACCATCTTGCAGATTGGAGATACAAGCCTCTTGTGGACAGTTGATGATTGTAATTCTCTTTTCTTTCATGCCATTTAATAAGAAAGGCCTCCCCATTGTTGAGTTGGGCCTGGAGACGTAGTCTGAATTGGACAAACTCTGTTATCAAGCCTTGGTGTCTTCTTTTGTGCCTTTTATGTGTTTACTTCTTCTTTTCTTATGTGCACATTTTTGTGTTAAGCTATAATTTTACATGTGATTCTTTTCTATACATCTATAAGCAAAAACATCTTGGATCATCCATCGGGGTGGGTTTACCTGAACGCACCCACTCGTCGCATATCTCCAGGTGCGCTTGCACATTGTCTTTAACTGAACTGTGCGATCGTCGCATAAAACCGACTCCATCGCATGTAACCGAAGATGACTTCTCCCCGTCGCACAAAACCGACTTGGGCACCCGTCGCACACATGGCACACCCAACTCATCTCAGGGGCCTAACATCTTCCACAACTCTTGAAATGTTGTCACCCTCAACAACAACTGTCGTCAAGACATCCATATATATGTGTGGGCATCTAGATAGCTCCATCTATGACCTACTCCATGCAATCAATCCACTAAACTATGCAAGAAATCATGGGTTGGTACCCCTCGTGTTAGTGATTAGTTGGGTAGCTAATCCAACCATGCATTGCCTCCACAAGAAATCATGCTCACTACATCATAATGACTCATCTATGCACACTACTTCCAATCGTATCCATGCCCCAAAGTCTCCTCAAAATATAGGAGACTCACTGTGATGAGCAGCTAACAATGAGCCTCATCTCCATGTTAGTATAAGAAGAGAGGGAGGAAGTGGAGGCCAAAGGCTCTCCCTCTTCCTCAGCTAATAGCTCAATCCACCTGTCTTGATCTTCCTCCTCCAATCTATGCATGTATGCTTCCCAACTCTCTGTTTAAATCTCGGGTTTGGCATTTCCATCTCCTTCCACTTCCTCTAGTCTTCTTGATAGATCCATGATACTATTAAAAAATGCTCTAATCACTAGTGACTGCTCCATAAGTTTTTCCTCTATGTAAGACAACCTATTATAGAGTTCTTTATCTCGCTTGACTTACTCCAAATTCATCGTTGTCAACTTACATTCGGCTGTCATAGCCCTTATGGTTGGTACACCAATAGGATCATCATCACGCCCATCGTAAATGTAGAACTTCTTCAAGTGTGGCACCAACATAGCTTCAAACTATTTCATAAATTCCATACCTAGTACAACTTCATAGTCATCTATCCGCACAATCATGAAATCAACTTTCCCAATCCATTCACCTATGCTCACAACCACTTTCTCTGTTATACCAATCATTGAATCTGGTGGAGAATTCACTGCTTTCAACTGTGCTTGAGCTGGTATAAACTCAACCCAATATTCCTCGTTGTTTCTTCTCTCATGAAGTTATAAGTCTCACCATTATCCACCATAGTGAGTACAATGCCTTGCCTAATCTTCATCTCCACATACTCCAACTTGTTCCTTTGAAGATCCCATCATGAGACTGCTTTTGTAGCTACTGCAGCTCCCAAAATCTGCATCACTCCAACAAATGGTTCTTCTTTCCTTTTCTTCGCACCGACTTAAGCTACTGCTACCACTTTCATTCTTCAAGGAAAATTCTTAATTGTATGTGGTTCTTCACAAATCCAAACTTGAGAGGCTTCTTTGTCTTCAACTTGTCATTCAATATCGGAGGCTCTTCTTTCGTAGACTTTTTTTCCGGCTTATATGTCTTCTTCTTTCTCTCTTCGGTTCCTTCATCATAATGTTCTACCAAGTGATCAACAGTTGCAAATGCTTCCTCTAGTGTCTTAATCTTCTGCCTCTTCACCTCATTGTGTCCCCAAGGTTTCAATCCTATGATGAAATTGAACACCTTGTCCTTTTCCACCATATCAGGTAACTCCAAGATCACACTAGAGAACTCTCGTTGATATGCTTGTAGGCTTCTTGTTTGCTTCATGTACTTAGTCTTTGTCCTTGCATCCCAAGTCTCATCTTATGGGCTAAAATGAGTCTGCAAATCTTTCTTCAAGTCGTCCCAAGAAGAGATTTCCTCAGCATCACCATAGGCAATCTGGTCCATCTTTCTTTACACCACATCTTAGCATCTTTCGTCAAGAATTGAGCATCTACCTTGACTTTGGCCTCATCATCAGGTATACCTAAACACTCCAAGTATTTCTCCATATCCCATCAGAAATTTCCAAGATCTTCGTACTCCTCATCCCATCATAAGATTCGACTTCTTTTACCTTCACATGGGCAACTCCTCCAATAGAACCTTGCCCAACAAATTTATTCAAAAAAACTATCTTGTTTCGAGTATCGTCAAGTTCCTTCTGCAACTTCGAGATTTCTGCCAAACCTTGATATCTCATAGTCCTAATGTCCTTGACTTATCTCTCTGTTTGTGTATACAACCATTTCGTATACTCGTATCGGATTTTGAGGTCTTCAAATTCTTCCTTCAACTTCGCGTACCCATCCCAAAATTCAACATTTTCAGCCTTCATCGAAGCCACTTCAGAAGCTAATTCCTCCATCTTGTCTAATACTCTATCCATGAAAAGTGTCCCGACATCCTTGCTAGATTCCCCCGGCATAACTTGAGGTTGTTCTGCTTGATCATCCATTAGCTTCGCTTGTGATCTAGTAAAGACCACACATCTCTTTTATCGTTCGACTTGGCCCTTCACTTAGCATGTTGAACTTTCCAAAGCCCTACGAAAAGCCTGATATCATTTGTCATGAAATGCAGTGGTATCTGTCTTACTTCGTTTTCCAAATCAGCCTCTGATACCAACTGTCACGCCCCTATCTTGGTGGTGGTCTTTCAACCACACATACGTAGGTGCAGCACTGTTACCCACTTTCTTTTCACTAATACTTATGACTACGTAATATGACTAACTATTCAACACTTAGTTATTTTCTTCAATTCTTCTAAGCATTATCATTACACAACGGAAATAAACATTCACATCATCATCATATCATTCATATGTATGCACAATGTAAATACTTTCTTTTAGTGGGAGGGGCAACTCCCAAGTTATAGAGTCTGCCAAATAATATAACAGATCAATAATCTTACAAGTACAAGTACAATTCAGAGTTTGCTAGAAACTCCAAATTTCCCTTCAACAAAGCTTCCCATGTCACAACCTACAACTTGCCAAAATCCCAGTTCACCGTGTCGAGTCACCCACCTCACTGGGTCGGGTCGCCCTTCATTCAGAAATGCCCACCGCAGCTCTTCATCGTACAGGTTGGGTCGCTCATTCAATAGTTCCCACCCACAGCTCTTCATCGTACAGGTTGGGTCGCTCATTCAATAGTTCCCACCCACAGCTCATCCTTGTGCAGGGTCGCCCAACTCATCGTGTAGGGTCGCCCAATGCTGTCGTGCAAAACCTCCTAGCCGGTCGTGTCATTCAACAATGTCTAGCTCGTCGTGTAGAACCGCCCAACCCAGTTGTGTCATTCAGCAGCGCCCAACTCTGTTGGGTCACTCGTTCAATAGTGCCCACCACAGCTCGTGTGACCGTTTCCTCTTGCCCATGCCCTTCAAAATTTGTTTTCCTACTGGTTTGACTGCCTGCGCTCGTCTGCAACTCGCCCTTCACTTCATAAATTTCGGCTCGACTACTTCGGCCCTCTGTCTGCTTGTGCCTTCACGTAGTCTTATCACCTTCTTCTTTTGCTCGCCCAAGTTGCCTTGTATTGCTTGAACTTGCTTGAGATGACTTTCTTGTTTTTTCCAAGTCATCCTCCCCTTCTTATACATGTCACCCAAATGTTGAGTGGGTTGGCCTACTTCCATGTCAACCACTCGTTCCATCCAAGTCGCCCATCAACACGTCGGCCCAACCGGGTTTAGGTCCACCTCCGCACGTCGGCTCGTCCATGTGTTCTTCTATTCACGACAGCACAACCTTCGTTCACCTCATTGTATAAACCCGCCATGGCGCCTCCACACTTAGTCGAATTACTTTTCATTTTTTCGAATCTCATGTGGCTCATTTGGATGCGCTCACTCAGGTGCCCGACAGACGGGTCACCCCAATGCACTCGTCCAACTCGTCTGCACCGTCGCACATCCACCAGGGTACGTTTAATCGAACACACCCACTCGTCGCATATCGCTAGGTGTGCTTTCCCATTGTCTTTAACTGAACCATTCGCCCGTCACATAAAACCGACTCCATCGCACATAACCAAAGATGAATTCTCCCCATCGCATAAAACCAACTCCATTGCACATAACCGAAGATGACTTCTCCCTATCGCATAAAACCGACTCAAGCGCCCATTGCATAAAACCAACTCAGGTGCCCGTCGCACACATGGCACACCCAACTCGTCTCGGGGGCCTAACATCTTCCACCACTCTTGAAATTTTTTCACCCTCGACAACACCATCTCAACAACACCTGTTGTCAAGACATCCATATGTGTGTGTGTGTGTGGGCATCCAGATAGCTCCATCTATAACCTACTCCATGCAATCGATCCGCTAAACTTTGCAAGAAATCATGTGTTGGTACCCCTCGTGTTAGTGATTAGTGGGTAGCTAATCCAACCATGCATTGCCTCCACAAGAACGCATGCTCCCTACATCATCATGACTCATCTCTGCACACTGCTGCCAATCGTGTCCATCTCGCCCTAAAGTCTGCTCAAAATATAGGAGAATCATTGTCATGAGAAGCTAAGAATGAGCCTCATCTCCATGTTAGTATGAGAAGAGAGGGAGGAAGTGGAGGCCGAAGGCTCTCCTACTTCCTCAGCTAATAGCTCAATCCACCTGTCTCGATCTTCGCCTCCAATCTCTACACGTATGCTTCCCGAGTCTCCATTTGAATCTTGAGTCTGGCATCTTCATCTCCTTCCACTCCCTCTAGTCTTCTTGATAGATCCAAGATACTATCAGACAATGCTCTAATCACTAGTGAATGCTCCATAAGTTTTTCCTTTATTGAGTTCTTTATCTTGCTTGACGTCCTCCAAATTCATCATTGTCAACTTACATTTGGCTGTCATAGCCCCTATTGTTGGTACGCTAATAGGATCATCATCACGCCTGTTGTAAATGTAGAACTTCTTCAAGTGTGGCACCATCATAGCTTCAAACTATTTCATAAATTACATACCTAGTACAGCTTCATAGTCATCTATCCGCACAATCATGAAATCGACCTTCCCAGTCCATTCACCTATGCTCACATCCACTTTCTCTGCTATACCAATCATTGAATTTGGTGGATAATTCACTACTTTCAACTGTGCTTGAGCTGGTATAAACCTCAACCCAATATTCCTCATAGTTTCTTCTCTCATGAAGTTATGAGTCGCACCACTATCCACCATAGTGAGTATAGTGCCTTGCCCAATCTTCATCTCCACATACTCCAACTTGTTCCTTTGAAGATCCCATCATGAGACTGCTTCTGTAGCTATTGCAGCTCCCAAAATTGGCATCACTCCAACGGATGGTTCTTCTTTATTTTTCTTCGCATTGGCTTGTGCTACTACTGCCACTTTCAGTCTTTAAGGAAAATTCTTCACTGTATGTGGTTCTTCACAAATCCAAATTTGAGAGGCTTCTTTGTCTTCAACTTGTCATTCGATATCGAAGGCTCTTCTTTCATAGACTTTTTTCAGCTTATCTGTCTTCTTCTTTCTCTCTTCGGTTCCTTCATCATAATGTTCTACCAAGCGATCAACCGCTGCAAATGCTTCCTCTAGTGTCTTAATCTTCTACCTATTCACCTCATTGTGTGCCCAAGATTTCAATCCTATGATTAAATTGAACACCTTGTCCTTTTCCACCATATCGGGTAACTCCAAGATCGCACTCGAGAACTCTCATTGATATACTTGTAGGCTTATTTTTTGCTTCATGTACTTAATCTTCGTCCTTGCATCCCAAGTCTCATCTTATGGGCTAAAATGAGTCTGCAAATCTTTCTTCATGTCGTCCCAAGAAGAGATTTCTTCAACATCACCATTGGCAATTTGGTCCATCTTTCTTTGCCACCACATATTAGCATCTTTCTTCAAGAATTGAGTTGCTACCTTGACTTTGGCCTCATCATCAGGTATACCCAAACACTCCAAGTATTGCTCCATATCCCATAAGAAATTTCCAAGAGCTTTCGTACTCCTCATACTATCTCGTTTCGAGTATCGTCAAGTTCCTTCTGCAACTTCGAGATTTCTGCCAAAATTTTATATCTCGTAGTCCCAATTTCCTTGACTTCTCTCTTTGTTTGTGTATATAACCATTTCATATACTTGTATCGGATTTTGAGATCTTCAAATTCTTCCTTTAGCTTTGTGTACCCATCCCGAAATTCAACATTTTCGGCCTTCATTGAGCCACTTCAGAAGCTAATTCCTCTATCTTGTCTAACACTCTATCCATGAAAACTGTCCTGACATCCCTACTAGATTCCCCTGTCATAACTTGAGGTTCTTCTGCTTGATCAGCCATCAGCTTCGCTTGTGATTTAGTAAAGGCCATACACTTATTTTATCATTCCACTTGGCCCTTCACTTAGCATGTCGAAGTTTCCAATTCCCTACGGAAAACCTGATATCATCTATCACTAAATGCAGTGGTATCTGTCTTACTTCGTTTTCCAAAATCAGCCTTTGATACCAACTATCCTGCCCCTATCCTGGCGGTGGTCTTTCAACCGCACATAGGTAGGTGCGACACTGCTACCCACTTTCTTTTCACCAATACTTATGAGTACATAATACGCCTAACCATCCAACACTTAGTTATTTTCTTCAATTCTTCTAAGCATTATTATTACACAATGGAAATAAACATTCACATCATGATCATATCATTCATATGTATGCACAACATAAATGCTTTCTTTTAATGAGAGGGGAAACTCCCAAGTTATAGAGTCTGCCTAATAATATAATAGTTCAATAATCTTACAAGTACAAGTACAATTCAGCCTTTGCTAGAAACTCCAAATTTCCCTTCAGCAAAGCTTCCCAAGTCACAACCTGTAACTTGCCAAAATCGTAGTTCACTGTGTCGGGTTGCCCACCTCACTGGGTCGGGTCGCCCTTCATTCAACAATGCTCACAGCAACTCGTCGTCATGCAGGTTGCGTTGCTCATTCAGCAGTGCCCACCCACAGCTCATCCTCGTGCAAGGTCACCCAACTCGTCGTGTAGGGTCTCCCAACGCTATCGTGCAGAGTTGTCCAACCTCGTCGTGCAAAACCGCCTAGTCGGTTGTGTCGTTTAGCAGCGCTTAGCGCATCGTGCAGAACAACCCAGCCCAGTCGTTTTATTCAACAACACCCGCGGGTCGAGTCGCCCAACTCAGTTGGGTCGCTCATTCAATAACACCCATTGCAGCTCGTGCACATGTTTCCTCCTACTCACACCCTTCACAAACTATCTGCCCGTTCACCCGCCTACGCTTGTCCACACCTCGCCCTTCACTTCAGAAATCTCGGCTCGGTCGCTTCAGCCCTTGGTTTGCCTAGTCTTATTGCCTTCGTCTTTTTCTCACCCAAGTCGCCTTGTATTGCTCAAACTTTATTGAGATAACTTTCTTGTGTTTGCCAAATCGTCCTCCCTTTCTTATACTCATCACCCAAGTGTTAAGTGGGTCGGTCTGCCTTTAAGCCAACCACTCCTTCCACCTAAATTGGCTATCAACAAGTCGACCCAACTGGGTTCGGGTCCACCTCCGCACATCATCTTGTCCATGTGTTCTCCTCCGCACGGCGACAACCTCTTGTCGCCTCATCGTATAAACTTGCCACGCGTCTCCACACTTATCCAAATTACTTTTCGGTTTTTCAACTCTCATGTGGCTTGTCTGTGCACACTCTCCCGGGCGCTTGACACATGGGTCGCCCCGACACGCTCGTTTAACTCGCTCGCATCGTCGCACATCCATTGGGGCACGTTTAACCAAACACACCCACTTATTGCATATCGTCGGGCGCACTTGCCTGTCGCCTTTAACCGAGCCGTGTGACTGTCGCATATAACCGACTTGGGCGCTCGTCACATAAAACTGACCCAGGCGCCTATTGCATAAAACAGACTCGGGTGCCTGTCACACACATGACATGCCCAACTCATCTCGGGGCCTGACACTGCCAGTGGTTCTTCCGTTCTTAACTCTGTTATCGACAATGTCGTTGCTAGTCTAGCTAGCATGCGCCCAACTTCGTGGCGAGGATGGTCCTCCCTCCCAGCAAAACTTGACTCGACTGGACCCGGGGAGCTAGAAACAAAAATAAAATCTTTGGATCCGGGAGTGGAGGCGTCAGGCACTCGCTGAGGTGGCAAGATATCAGGATGCTCCAAGCAGAGGGTGGCTAGTGTGCGAGGTGGTCATGGAGGCATCAGGGTCATAAGATAGCGGGGTGCTCCCAAGAGAGGGTGGCTTGTGCCCGAGGTGGTCGTGGAGGTGGCGACTCAGCGACACGACATGGGGGGTGGTTGCAGCAACCAAAACATAGCGGTGGCATGCGACATGGTGTCATCGGAAGGCACGGGTTTGTAGGGCATTTGACATCTGGTGCTAGGGAAATTCAACATTGTTTTCTGGAGAATTGTCGCAAGGTAATACAATCCCTGCTGGAGCGGTTAGAAACGACTGAACGGATCTGAAGTGAGGAACACACTAAACTCGTACCCACTTTGGACAAAATGCACTACTTCCAATGCCAGGGTTGAGAATGAGTGGTGGTGGTTTGGCATAGACAAAACCTGCTATCAAAGAAGGTGGAGAATCTAGAGTCTTGGATGGCTCACTTCGAAGGTCACGCCCAATGCTCCTTCCATCCTCTGCCTCTTCTTGGGACAACCCCAGACAACCTAGTTTCCATCACGTCAGATAAATGACTATATGTGTTCTCTTTGTGTTACTTGTCCTCTGGTGTCTCTGACCTTCTCGGTTATGAACGGTGTCGTTAGTCTCCTTTTTGTTCTTTTGTCATATGCTGCAAACGGTGGTCAACAAACCTGGTTGAAGTGAGACCACTTGTTTTTTATTAATTTTTTTTTTTTGCTGGGCAAAGGCTAAACTATTTATATTAAAAACCAAAAAAAGTATTTACAAGAGGTGTGAACCTCTGAGAGCGTGTGTTCAGCTCTCTGTCAAAGCTTTCCTCATCAATCTGGATCTTCTGCTTATACAAGCTAGAGATTACAAAAAAACCAGCAGAGATAGTTTGTACTGCGACATAGACCGACATAGACAAACATAGACCGACATAGACAGACACAGAAACTGGAAATTAACCCAGACCCCAAGACTCATTACAAGAAACAATGTTTCTAATCAGCATTACATCAATTGTTGCCCGCCACCAGACCGAAACTAAGCCAAAAAGGAAAAAACATCGTTCGCCTGAGATCAGACTTACCCTTGACTCTTCTGCCATTACTTGTCCTACTTCTTCCGCGCCTCAGCTTCTCGTTCCAGCTCCTGCTTCTTGCGATCTTCTGCTGCACGTACCGGGTCACGCTCCCAAGTCACCTCCATTCCAACTGGAACATCTTCGAGACGTTCAATACCAGGCGGCAATTTAAGGTACAGAGTATAATCAAAAGAGTCTTCAGACTCCTCATTCTTTATCTTGCTCTGAGGAGAGGAAGGCCTGCTGTTTTGAGTCTCCCTTTGTGCCTCTGGTGGACCCTCAGAAGTAACCATGGGCTCTTTCCCTTTGAGGCTGCTGATTTCCTGTAATGCTTCCGCCTGCTCCGCTGAGTAACCAAAGGTGCTCTCCTCATCCATCCTGCTCTGTAATTCTGGGCTGTAAGAACTGTCCTTTAAATTGGATGAGTTGTCCGAGGAGGGAGGCATCTTTTCCTCCATTTCAGCCTTCCAACTGCCTTCCTCCTCATCCTCCTCAGCAAAAATGACAGTTATCATGGCTTTAACCACAGGCTTGTTCCTCTTGCGGTGGTAATAAAGAGTCGCGGTCTGCACTGCATTGCTTAAATCCGAATCAGAGTGCGCCGAGTCGCAGGAGGGTGGCGAAGCACAAGCCAGAGGAGAGATACGCCTCGGGCTTGAATGGCCACTGTCTCTAGTGCCGCCCTGCTGCCCAAAATTGCCTCCCCTGCGAGGCCCACGATACCCAGTGCGCGGAGCCATAATGAACCCAGGATACCCAGCAACTCTCTGAGGGCGGAGCTTAGCTGCCTTATGCCTTCGTCTGCCAAGAAGAATGTCGCGGGAGAGGTTACCCCGATGGCCCTGCAACCCAACTGCCATCGTCAAATTCACCTGAGCAGAGTGAGAACACACCGCAAGGATTGGGCAGGGGAAGGACTCGAGGGTGGGTATGCTGCCCTCAGAGCCTCCCTCTTCCACGCTAACCTGAACTGCTAACTTCCCAGAACCAGAGCCGAACTGCAAACACAGAATAAGGAATGTATGCGCCATGGCGAGATAACTGTCAATAGAACCTTGGAAAATCAACTGCATTGAAGAGCCATTAAGGTTCGTAAATTCCCTTTGGGCAGAAGCCAGCCCAGAGCCCATGGCGACCACCTGTCTGCAGCGTGGCATCATGTCCTCGGCGCGTGGGTTTCGCATCAACTTAAATGCGTTCATTAACACCCGCATCCGGGTTTGTTTTTTATTAATTTTGATGTACATCTTTTTTGACAAATAAATAAAATTTTGACTTAAAAAAAAAAGAAAAATAAAATAAAATGAGAAAAAAGAAAAAAGAAAAATATTTTATTATAAAGAAAATTTTAAAAATATTATATTAATATAGTATAGACCACATAAGTCTAAATTCAAAACAATATTAAAATTATTAACCAATAAAATAAAATTATATCCTCAACCATAAATTCATTTAAAAAACAATAAACCTAAAACAAAAATTAAATTCATTAAAACCAACCTCAAAATTTATATATATTATATATATATATATATATATTTTAAATAATAATGTATATATGTAAACATTGAATGCAAAACACTAGCTATAAATTAAAAACATATTTTTTTTGGTTTAAATTTATAAGCTTTTTCTTTAATGTGAAGGCCAAAATGTATTACTAAATGTATTACTGTAATGTCGTACCATCTCAATGGTCATATTAAATTTTCTTAGAATGACAAGATAATGTATGACAACTAAGGGGTCCGTTAAAGGTAGATAAAGTTGTGACCCCACTACGATCGGATTCTTCTCTGAGCCGTCGTGCTCGACAAGAATCCAGTAGCCATTAAATCAGGCGATGTGGATAGATAACACTCCCCTTCCAATTATCCGGAAAGAAGTCCGTTTAAAAATAATATAAAATGTAGCATTTCAACGGAAGATAATAAAGGATAATTACGACCTAAGAAATGTAGCATTTAATAAAGGATGATAATAATAGATAACAACAAGGCGGAAAGTGCAGGGCTATCACTAAAGAAAAGGTTAATGAATGAATTATTTCATATTATCCGGATCATAATGGATGATGATAAATTAATTATATTTAAAGATCCGGTATTTAAATATATTGTAATTATATATCCATAAATTATTAGACGGTTAATAATGAATTAGGTTTTTTTTTCCCGCTGCCGGCTCGTATATTATAATTATTTATCCATATTTTTATTGATAATAACGAAGTACACTAATAATTATTTAACATTTATTAATAATAAGTATACTAAGAAATAATTTTTTAGTTATAGAATTTTATCTTATTTAACTAATTTAGAATAACAGTAATTTAATATATCTAGAATATTATTTGTAGTATTATTATTGGAATAATAAATTATTTAATTAGTTAATAAATATAAATTATTAAATATATTAATTTAAGGTCAATTGGACCATTAGGTTTAAATGATAATTATAATAAAAATATTATTATTATTAAATAAATATATGGTATATCAATGTTATTAATTTAATATGGATTAGTTAGGTTTTTGAATATATATATATATATATAAGTACAAGTAACAAATGAATATTTTATTATATAATTTTACTAAATTTAACTATTTTCGTAGAATAATAATAATTAAAAATTTAACAAGATTATTTTTGGTTTGACTTAGGTCATTAGGTCAAAATTCGCTGTTGGCAATATAGCCGTTGGAGTCTCTACACATACTATTTAACAAGCTAAGCTGGATTGGATTTTCAACTTGTCCTGACGATGAACTACACTGTTTGGTTCGAAACGCGTCGACAAATTATTCTCTATGTGATTTTGCCAAAAACTCTCTAAACAATAACGAATGAATTAATTTCTGAATTAATAATTTTGAAATTCATATTGAATAATTAAAAAATTATTTTTGATAGTGATTATATAGGAGAAATTTGTTTTGTAATTCATATTGAATAATTAAGAAAATATTTTCAATAGTGATTATATAAGAGAAGTTTTACCTACGCGTTTAAAATTATGTAATGTGATTCATCATTATTATGACCAGGAAAAAAAAAATTCTTGAAAATTACTGCGAAAATATTTCCTTAAATAAATTAATTATTATTTTTTTCACCGGCAGATCCTGTATTTCAGTATATTGTCATTATGTATCCCGTGATTATCTGCCCTCAAACTTATCTGTCAGATTCGGTCTCGATACCCCGACAAATCACTTATATCTGCGAAGTCCAACACCATTTCAACACCTCACTCTGCTCTGTTCTGTGTATTTGACAGCACATTCATATTTGACAGCACATTCATGATGGGTTTTACAGTGCTTCTCAGAATTAATATCGTGGCTTCGCTTCTCTTAATCACGACCCCACTTCTAGCGCTCTCTGCTCAACACTTTTCAGCTAGTTATTATCTCGCAGACGGCAATGGCTATGAAGAGCTCCCGGTGCAGAAATCTTCCTCCAGCCAGAAAATAGAATTAGCGTGCCAGGCATCACAGTACCCGGACTTCTGCAAGTCATCTCTGCAGAGCAATGGCCATATTAGTGAAAATGCAGGCGCAGAGGAAATCATTGTTGCGGCCATAGTTCTGTCACAGCAAGCAACCGAGCAAAGTTATATTACCTCAAGTCAGCTGCTCTCTAAATCGTCGGACGCGAACTTAACGAATGTCGCTACCGACTGCCTGGTGTTCTTGACGACTGCCATAGAGAAAACTGAGAAGAGCAGGAATGTGGAGCTGAAGTCGGGGAATATTAAAGACGTCAAGGCCTGGATTAGTGCAGCGCTGACTAATCAGTATGAGTGTTTTTCGGCTCTCAAATATGTGGTGAATATCACCCAGGATGTGGGAAGTGCCATGCAGGAACTGATTACAGTTCTGAACAAGACTAGTACTGCTCTTAGCATGGTCGATGCTCTGGATACTTACGGGGAGAATACGGTCATATGGAGGCCTCCCAAAACAGAGAGATCATCATCCAACTCATTTAGCACTGCAGATTATTCCCATTATTATAATAAAATTTGGGATTCATTAATCCTAGAGGAATTGGTTCCCAACATTACTGTTTCCAATGATGGACCCACCAGGAGCATTCAAGATGCGGTGGACCGTGCACCGCTTAATTCTGATCGGAGATTCGTGATACGTATCAAGGCCGGTGTCTATAACGAGATTGTTAGGATTCATACCAATAAGACTAATCTCATGTTTGTGGGCGATGGCATGGATAGGACTGTGATCACGGGATCTATGTTTGTGCCGTCCTTGCCTGGTATTCCCACTACATATGACTCTGCAACTGTAGGTAATACTCATCCTGGTTCTACTTCTTCTTCATATAAAGTTAATTTTGTTTGCCTGAATTTGGTTTTTGCTATTGTGTTTGATGATGGTGTGATTTCTAGCTGATTTTAGTTGCCTTGAATTCCATGCATTAGACTTATGAATCAAAAGAGTCCTAGTGTTGTAGCTAAAAACTCTTTGAATACCTATTAAGCTAAATAGATTCCCTGGATAATGGCAAGAACAGATTGGAGGTGCATTCCGCAGCTTGGGTGGTGCCCCCGGCCCCTTTCTCCCACCAAGCTAGCACTGAATCAAATCCATTGGGTGCATTGAATATGGACTCTGGCTCCGATGTGCACCTTCCTAAACCCCAAATTCATATTTCCAATTCATACAAATGGATAACGATATACACAGGTTGCAAAACCTAAGAATGCCCTTTGCAGCCTCTAGGTGCATGTTAGACTGAGGTTTATGTGTTACAAAAGTGAAATGAATGTGTAGATATAAGAGGAGGAGGATAAAGGTTCAGGTTGTTTATGAAAGAGGGAAACATACACGTTACAATTAAGACTGTAAGAGAAGGTCTGCAATTTCAATGGTCTAGGTAGGCATTGACTATATACAGAAGATAGTCTTTATGCCAGGGGCTCACCCTGGCTACAGAAATAAAGAGTCTCCATCGTGGGCACTGAAGCTCGATGGCCACTAGCTTGTGCAACGTGTTTAGTTTAATCTGTGTAATGCCTTAAAAAAAAAAAATTCCTTAGTGCAATAGTAGTCTTCTAGTAGGACAACCCAGGTAGTTTTCTAGTAGGACAACTGGGTGGTTGTTTTCTAGCCCATTGCTGTCCCACTAGGATGTTATTTCTTTTACTTGGTTTCAAATCAAAATCAAAATCAAATCAAAATCAAATCTCATCATGGACACCATGGTCCATCGTCCATCGTACTCGAAAGAGAGGCTTCATTGAACCATTTTTTCTGAAAAAAAAAAAAAAAAGATTAGTAAAAAAAAAAAAAGAGATTAGTAAAGTTGAGCAGAGTGGTTGCATATATATAGGGATGTACGATGAGTAGAGTTGAAGAGAGTAAGAATCTTTTCTTGTGGTTCTATTGCATGTTCTTTTTATTGAAAGAGGCACGAGAATTTCTCTGAAGAATACATTTTACTATCATCAGAAACCCAAAAAAGATATCTCTCTATTTTAACTAGCTCAAAGAAGAAAATTAATATAGCAAAGATTAAAACTAACTCTCATGAGCTCCATAGTGAAACTGGCTGTTGGACAATTCCTAAAACGCCATAAATGGAAAGGATCTGCCATATTTGTGAGAATAGGAGCATTGAGGATGAAAACCACTTTCTCTTAGAGTGTCCTGCATACAACTATATCCTGCATACAACTATATTAGATCTCAATTTCACAACCTTTGTTACATCAATTTCACAACCTTTGTTACAATACTGACCTTCCTAGCCTTTTACAATGCCAAAATTATAGTGAACTCGGAAGGCTTCTCTCCAAGCTTTTTGATCATAGGAATAAAATCTTAAATCAAAATAAATAATTTGTCTTTTTAGGTCTGATACATCATTATTTGATCTGATACATCATTATTTGATCTCAGCGGACGTTAACCATCATCATCATCATAAAAAACAGTTCCATTAGTTCGGAAATGGTTTACGATGCAATGCGTGCTTCATTATCTAGCAGAAGAAAAATGAAATTGTAAAATATAGCTTTTGTTTTTTAATACAACCAATCAGTTGGAGAAGTAAGTTTTGTTTTCGAATACAAACGATCAGTTGGGGAAATAAGTTCATATTGCAGTTCAGATGCATTTGCCATAGCTTGAATTTCGTATTCCTCAGTGTAAATCTTATTTTAGATTGTTTGGCAATATCTAATTGATTTGGTTTCACAATTGCAGCTGTAGATGGCGATGGTTTCTTAGCAAGGGACATTGCTTTTGAAAATGCAGCAGGGCCAGTCACTCACCAAGCAGTAGCCCTAAGAGTATCTAGTGACCGCTCTGCCTTCTACAACTGTGCTTTTCTTGGTAACCAAGATACACTGTACGCTCATACTCTTCGTCAATACTATAGAAACTGCAGAATAGAAGGCAATGTTGACTTCATATTTGGAAACGCAGCAGCAATCTTTGAAAATTGTCAAATTCTGGTGCGTCCTCGTCAGCAAAACGTGAGCAATGGAGCATCGGATTCTGTTACTGCACAGGGCCGAATAGACCCAGGTCAGCCCACAGGACTTGTTTTTCACAACTGCGCCATCAATGGAACTGACGAATACATAAAATATTACTCTGCCAACCCAAAAATTTATAAGGCCTATTTGGGTCGGCCATGGAAGTCGTATTCCAGAGTAATTTTCATGAATTCATACTTGGGAGAGATCATTGAACCTGAGGGATGGATGCCTTGGATAGGAAACTTTTCTCTTGACACACTTTACTACGGGGAATACAAAAATTATGGGCCAGGCGCTACGGTTTCTGGAAGAGTGCCATGGTCTAGCCAGGTTCCTGACACAAATAGAATATTATATTCTATTAAAAGCTTCATACAGGGTGATGAGTGGCTACCAATTCAACTCCATTGATCCAAACACAAAGGCTGATTATTATGCATCTTCTCGTGTGTGGCCTCAGTCTAAGCTTGATTTTGCTGATAAATAATGATATCTTTGAGCGGAGAGGTTCTCGTGTGTGGACTCAATCTAAGGTTGATTTTGTTAATAAATAATAATATTTTTGAGTTGGTTAATAAATAATAATATTTTTGAGCCGATTCTGAGTTAAACGGCTAAGATCCTTTACGTTTTCTATCCCAGTACCCTTTATGTTGCAAAAGCTGACGAGAACAACCTATCCAAAGGGTTTTTGAAAATATAACTTCATAAAAATTAGCATAAGTACATTTCGCTAAATTTATTTCACAATTTGTCATAGTTGTATGTATTTTTTTCTCTGTAAAGACGGCTATCTATTACTAAATTAGCTTAGATCTATTTAATTTCGAATCTATTTTGTCGAGAAGGATCAAAGTTCTCATGCTACAAATCTCTTTCTTAGTGTAAAATTTGAGGAAAGGTTTGCACCTTGAGAGATTTGATCCCTCTGAAGGCTTGATAGATTCAGAGTTAAGATGGATCTAGGCTGGTTTAAGTGGCCAAAAAAATATGATTAATTCTATCAAAAATATGTTAAAATCATTTTATATTAATATAATAATTTTAAATATGTTAAATATGTCTCACATTAATTTGGTCATTTTAATTTTACTTGTTTAGTTACACCAGTTTGTTGAGTGATAAATATTGTGAATAACTTTAATTACGAAAAATGATAAAATAAGAATTTTGAATGTAAAGTGACAATGTAATAAAAATGTGAATAATAAGAATATCGTAAATTACAAATAGTCTTTGTTGTGATTAATCTCAAAGTATTTTCTTCTACTATTTTTATTGTCACCTTTGTTATTTTTGTAGTCTTTCGTATAGATTATATGAAAATTACAAATAGTCTTCATTGTTATTAATCTCAAAGTATTTTCTTCTACTATTATTATTGTCACCCTTGTTATCTTTGTCGTCTTTTCATATTGATTATATGAAAATTACAAATAGTCTCTTGTTAAACCATAAACCATTTAAATCTTTAGCTCGAGATATTGTCGTAAACATCATATTTTGTCTCTCTTTCTCTCCAATATTAATAGGTTGAATTACTATAACACAAAAATCAATGTACATTGTCAATAATCTTTTTATGCTTATACTAAAATCAATGCACAATATTAATCCAATCACTTTAAAATTAATGCACCATCATACATCTAATTACATCAAATCAGAAATCAATATCTACAATGAAATCAATGCATCTAATGCAAGAAATCAAATATGATTAGAAATCAACATTTACACTCAAATAAATGCATCTAGTGCAAGTAAGAAAATAGGTTTATAAACCAACATCTACACTAAAATCAATGCATCTAGTGCAAGTAAGAAAAGTAGTTGTCTATAATGCGACTTTTTGAAAGCCTTTCCGGCGGGTTTTTCTGGTTAAAATCCGGCAGCAGTTTATTGCAATCGCAACTTTGATAGCTAGTTTCTGCACAATCAAAGCGTCCCAGGGGTTTTCAGGGTGCTGAATCCAAATATGCAGTTAAAAAACCATTTTAACTGCAACAAATCAAGATTTAACCTCAATTTCTTCCGCCGGATTCCGTCACCAGAATCTCCAAAAAGTCGCATTATAGACAACTCCGTAAGAAAATATGATTATAAACCAACATCTACACTTAAACCAATGCATCTAGTGTAAACAATTAAATATGACTAGGAATCACCATCTACACTGAAATCAATGCATTTAGTGAAAGCAATAAAATAGAATTAAAAATCATCTACATTGAAATCAATGCATCTAGTGCAAGCAATAAAATATGATTAAAAATCAACATCTACATTGAAATCAATGCATCTCATTCAAGAAATCAAATAGGATTATAAATCACTATCTACACTGAAATCAATGCATTTAGTGAAAACAATCAAATAGGATTAGAAATCATCTACATTGAAATCAATCCATCTAGTGCAAACAATCAAATATCATTAGAAATCAACATCTACACTAAATTCAATGCATCTATTGCAAGCAATAAAATGGCGCGTAATCTAACGAGGCGGAGGAGTTGCCCAGAAAGCTATGGAAATTCCAATCATATTTAGAGAAAATTCAGCAAGGATTTTTGTAAATCGAAGTTATAGTTCTTAAACTTCAAAATTTTAGGTGTCCTAGACGTTTTTGATGGTGCTGAATCCATTTCCACCATCAAAAACACGGTTCAAACACTGCCT
Source organism: Pinus taeda (assembly GCA_000404065.3). Classification (NCBI taxonomy): domain Eukaryota; kingdom Viridiplantae; phylum Streptophyta; class Pinopsida; order Pinales; family Pinaceae; genus Pinus; species Pinus taeda. Next base: position 338,774 of record APFE030557760.1, on the reverse strand, counting down.
CTACAAGATTTTTTGAAATTTTTTTGCTCAAATTCCAGCCACTTTTGGTCGTCCGGGAAATTCCTCCGCTTCCTTAGATGACTCCATAAAATAGGATTATGAATCACCATCTAAACTGAAATGAATGCATCTACTGCAATAAACATTCTTCACTTTCTCCCCCCTCCATATATATCCATATCTCCCTCCATCTATCCTTCTTTTCCTCTCCATCTCAACCCCCCAAACACACCTGCTCTCTCACTCCATATCTATCAATCTCTCCGTCGCTCCCTCTCTCTCTCCATCTCTCTCTTCTTCCCTCTCTTCACTTTCCATCTATATCTCTATATCCTTTTGCCCCTCTATATCAGTCCCAAAACATACACCCTCTTTCTCCAATATATCTATCTATCGCTCCCTCCTCTCACTCTCTATTTCTATCTTCCCCTTCTTCTATCTCTCTTCCCTCTTATTGTCCTCTCTCCCTCTCTCTCCATCTTCCTTATCAATCCCTCTTTATCTCCACCTTTATCTCTCTAATTTTTTCTTCTTGCCTCCCTCCGACTCCATCTCTCTTTACCTCCCTCCCTCTCTCTTTCTCTCTCCAACTCTATTACTATATCCTTCCCTCTCTCCTCTCTCCTTCTCTCCCCCATTCTCTCCATCTCTCATTCTTTGTCTCTTTATCTCACCCCAAACATACACACTCTCTCTCCATCTCACCCTTGTCGCTCTCTTTATCTCTCCACTTCTCTCTCTCTATATATTTCTTCTTCCCTCACTCTCTCCTCCTCTCTCTCAACTTCGCTCTCTCGTACTTCCTCTCTCTCCCTTTCTCTCCTATGTCCCTATCTGTCGATCGTATTCAGTGTCATTCTAGCCACCAATTGTCACCACCAACGACGCTAGATCACCACTTTTACCACCACACTTGACTGCCATCACCGTTGTCCAAGAAAACGCCTAACCACTGCGATAAAAACTACCATCAAACCCTCGTCCGACGTCCAATTGAAACTCTTGTTGTCATTGTTGAAATTTAAAAAAAAAATCCTTGTCCCTACCTGCAACTAACCACTGTGGAACAGAACCCCCACAGTCGTCATCCCACGGACCACCGCTCACAATTGAATTCCCTCACCAAACTTACCATCTGCAGCCCACCGCACAGCTCTCGACCACGCTGACCCACGAAACTTCACACCTAGTCACCAACCATCGTTCCCTGCTCCATCTGACATACAAAGCAATAGTTCGAACCATTAATTAATTACAATCGAAAAAAAGAAGAGACATAAAACAGTGCCAAAGTCTACAACATCTAGTTACCCGAACCATCGCTTTCCTTCATACCATCGTGCCCATACAACAGTTGATTTCAATCCACAAATTAATCTTTAGTTAAACACACACACACACACACACACATATATATATATATAATATATATATTATATATTATATTACATTCAGCCAACCGAAAAAAGTAAAGAATTTAAAAAAAATTTTTAAAAAATTGACCTTAGCAATCAAATAATATATATATATAATATATATAATATATATTAATATATATGGAGAGGTATTAAAAAGTGGAAATAATTTCCCTATGAAATAAAGGAATTTCCTCTCTATTTGTATACAATATTATTAAAAGTATAAAATTTTACATTGTATAAAGTGAATGAGTGGGAAATAAAAAAAAGGGGAAGATTAATAAAATACAAGTGGTAAATTAAAAAAAAAATCACTTACGCATAAAGTGAAGGTTGTTTCAAATATATTGAATTATATGAAAAAAAAGTGAAAAAAATATTATTACAAGATTGAGAAGGTTGTTTTTATCCCTAAGGCTCATTCTGAAAAGAAAAAAAATGGAGAATCTCCAAGATTGATAGCGAAACACTTCAAGCATGACAATGACAAGGTTGATGATGATTGATGGCCAAGGGCCGGTGACCGGAGAACGAGATTTGTGCGACAGTGAAACGACCAAAGGGTTGACTTCTCTGATACCAAATGAAGCGAACAAAGTTCCTTCTTTAGATTAATTACTCCAAAAGACTTAGAATATGAAGTTATCTATTGAGGATATAAATATTATATATTAAAATGTCTGAATAAGAATAAGAATGATTTACAATAAGAATGAGAGGCTTTCTTATATATTAAGCAAGTGTCTCTTCATGGAGAGTCATGTCCTATTTAGACATGCCTCTTCAACCTAATTACTAATTATTATTAACTAATCATTATTACAATTATCTTCATTACTTATATTTATATTAAGTATAATTTAATTCGTAACCACATCATGCACCAACATTCTCTTTTGCCCTCCAATTCCTCTCTCTTCTCCTCCTTTCTCTCCTCTCCTATCTCTCTCTTGCACTCAAGCCTCCTTCCTGCTTTTCCATCAATCCTCTCTCTCCCATGCTCATTCTCTCTCTCTCTCTCTCTCTCTCCAACTATGTCACTATATCCCTCCCTCTCTCATTCTCTCCCCCCCTTCTCTATATCTCTCATTCTTTGTCTCTTTATCTCACCCCTAAACATACACTCTCCCTCTCTTCATCTCTCCCTTACAACTCCCTCTCTGCCCACTTCTCACTCTCTATGCCTTTCTTATTCCTCCCCTCTCTCCTCCTCTCTTGCAAGTCCTCTCTTTCCCTTTCTCTCCTACCTTCCTCTCTCTTCCCCCATCTCTCTCTCTCTCTCTACCATCCAATCCTCTCACTCTCTCCCTCCCTCTCCCCTTCTCTCTCTCTCTGCCCTCCATATTTGTGTCTCCCTCTCCCTCGCTTACCCTTCTCTACCTCTCACACTCATATCCCTCTCTCTCTCTCTTCATTCCTCTTCTCCCCTATCCTTAAGTTTATCTCCATTTCTC